>WNYA01002565.1:2026-38368 GCA_019512145.1 Engystomops pustulosus | reverse complement strand
AATCAAACAAAACTGGTGTCAAACGTTAGTGCTACGTTTGTGCTGGTTTGTGCAGCAAAAATTTTTGTTTGTGCCGCTATCATTTTTAATATATTCATACTTTTTTGAAGAGGTCATCAGAGTTAATTTCTTCCAAAGTACAATGTGTTTGCTAGCTCCCCCTGGTGATCAAGCCAGGGAAGTGTCACTAGGTTTGTTTTTTACCAGTTCATGCTAAACACCTTTAACCTATGTAAACACCTGAACATACCTTAAAAATGATAGCGGCACAAACGAAAATTTTTGCTGCACAAACCAGCACAAACGTAGCACTAACGTTTGACACCAGTTTTGTTTGATTCGGTTGAAGTGGGGGGGGCTGCTTGAACTTTTGACCTTTCATTTTTTGTTCATTTATTCAAAACAAAAGCAGCACAAACAAAAATTTGAGCAGCACAAACCAGCACAAACGTAGCAGAATTGTTCGGCACCAGTTTGGTTTGGTTTGGGCAATGTGGGGGGGCTGGTTGACTTCTGATGACCTCTGGAAACTTTCATTCATATCTTAAAAACGATAGCGGCACAAACAAAAATTTCTGCTGCACAAACCAGCACAAACGTGGCACAAACGTTTGACACCAATTTTGTTTGATTTGAACAAGGTGGGGGGGCCAACTTCACTCAGGTTTGGAGATCCTGGCTCTGGATCACATGAAGTTGGAGCCCAGCAGATCCGGTCACACTTATACCCTGACAATAATCGACCACTACACCAAGTTTGTAGTCGCAGCACCAGTCAGAGACTTGTCCGCCAGGCCCACCGCAGCGGCCCTGTGGAAGAGCTTCATTCTCCCTTATGGCTGTCCGGATAAAATCCTTACGGACCAGGGAACTGCATTTGAGTCGCAAGTGTTCCAGGAGCTGTGTACCCTCTACGGTTGCAAGAAGCTGAGAACCACAGCCTACCATCCGCAGGGCAATGGGCTTGTTGAGAACCCTGAACCCTTCGAAAAGGGCTGACTGGCCAAAGTTACTACCGGAGCTAGTATACCTGTACAATTATACCACCCATTTCTCCACAGGAGACACTCCTTACTACTTGATGTTTGGGAGACATGGCCTTCTCCCGGCAGATATGGCCTTGGACATGGAAAACCCTGATTCCCAATCTCTACTCCCTCAGATTGATTGGGTTCAGGAGCATCAGAGGCGTCTGGCGGATGCCAGAGAAATTGTGGATCTTCGGGTGGAAGAAGCCCGAGACAAACAAAAGAGACTTTGACTGCTGAGCCCCTTGGCTGAAAAACAACCATCACACCAGTTAGATGGGCGTTGGGAGTGTGAGCCATACATAGTTAGGGACAGTCTCTCCCCTGAAGTCTATGAGATTTCAAGAGGAGACTGTCCATCCCTCCGGGTACACAGGAACCGGCTGTATAGATGTCTGCGATCCTTCACCCCTGCGTCAAATCCTCTGACCCCAAATTCCAGTCCAAGAGCCCTAATGTGTTCATCTACTCCCAGTTTTCTTGAACTTGTGACTGTGCCTCAACTTTGTGTGATTGTCTCTACTCCAGTGAGAGTTACTCCAGAGAGGTCATGCCAATGCTGCTGCCTGTGGAGGATGACCCTGTCCCCAAACCTGTGGCCCCTGTCCTCTCTGAGGATCTTGATTCCGGAGACGAACGACGAAGAAATGGTCATTTTCTCTCAACAGGAACTCAGGAGATCTCAGCGAGAGACAAAGGGGAAACCTCCTGCGTATCTACAGGAGTACCAGCTGTCCCAACACAAAGATCGGAAGCCGAAGGCTGTCTGCTTTGCCGATCCTGAGGTACTCACTGCTACTGACTGCAAATCACATACTGAGTAACCCCTGATGGGCTGTAGCCCTTACCAGGTACTGTGTATTTATTGTAAATAATGCTTTACATATTTCTGCTACTCCCAGTTGGGCTGAGCGCAGATATACCTTATAGAGCCAGAGACTTTCCTGAGACTCTTTACCCTATTTATTTATCTCAGTTAAGAGACTCTCCTTGAACTGCTCACCAGTATTATATGCTACATTAGCATCGACCTCTGCTGATGCAGAGACCTCTGTGAAGGACTCTGTCCCTCCATCCCTGGAGGAGACCCTTCATCTGTACTTTTTCCCACATCAAGGGCTGTGCCCAGAAGATGGACTTTTCTTCAAAAGCCTTCTGAGAGTCTTTTGCCAGTGACTACAGGGAGAAGTTACTAATGACTTTTGTGTTGCACTGAATGCTCTTCATTTGCAGGAATGGGACATTCTGTTTGCATTTCCTATGTTTTTCTCCACAGGAAAATGGACATTTTGGCACTTTGCTATTGCTACCCTGAGTAGCCATTCCCATGTAACGTTTGTAACATTCAAGCAATGTACCCATTGGGCTGCTTACGCCAATGTGTGGTATATAATGTTTGCACAACTGTCATTTATGGTCAGTAAGTTTTCACTTAACATTTTCATAGGCTTTGCAGGTGATAGTATGGCTGTGTTGGACCATCTTATATATGTAAATCCTGACTGCAAGCTTACGTCTAGAATCTGAGCTCAGTCATTGTGTGGCCTCTGTAAACTACGGGTCCTTAGGGGACCGGGGGTGTTCATCCGTAAACACCTAGATGTCATACACACAGGGTAAGACCGTCAGACGGCAGGTAAAGTGTACTGTATGTATTGCATGTACGTAAGTATTATTATTTGTCACCAAGGAAGAAGAGTTTTCGAACAAATAGTCAGGCCTTGGTACAAGGAGTGGATTACAGGACATGACACCACACCTTTTCCCACATAAAGTTGGTTTAAGGGCGTTAGCTACCAACTGTCATATATGTTTGTATTTATGTACTTAGTCCAACACCAACCCGGGTGCCTGTCTCCAGGACCATGGGCGGTTTGTCCCCTACACTGCACATAGCCAGCACTTCCTTGAAAGTGCAACCTATTCCATCTTTACCCCTACCGGCTGTTACACACCTGGACCCTCTGGAGGCCATCTGCTGCTGGACAGCGTTGGTTCTCTTTAATCCCATCTGGTCCAATATTCGAGCCATGGGCGGCTCTTTCAATTGCCCTGGGGGTATGCAACGTCCCTGCCAATGCGCATGGCAGAGGAGCAGTTGCGAATAAGCCCTTTTTCTACTCAGGACATATGGAGGTAATTGAGCAGCAGTAGATTCTGCCTGGATAGGCAAGGGTTAAGAATGTTAATGTTGTCATCCAATGATGTTCCACTATTGTAACTGGAGTGTGATTGGAGGAGGAGACCACCTGACCAGGTATTAACTCAACCCTTAGTCAGGGGAGGAGTCAGTCTGCAGGCCCAGCTCTGCTAGTGAGCAGATGTCTCTTCAGACCCAGCTCTCCACAGAAGAGAGTTCCAGAAACTTCAGAGAGAGCAGATCTCTCAGGCCCAGCTCTCTCCATATGAGAAGCTCCTAGGCCTCATCAACTACAAACAGAGTGACACAGGACAAACAGGACAAAGCGGCAGCTTCCAGCATTGGACACAGCTACATCCCAGCCTGCCCCTGCATCCAGGCTGGTGACCCAACTCCTGGGGTTCCTCTCCAAGATCACTCCAGTACTGCACTTGTACAGAATCGTTTGGCGTATTGTTACCATTGGTTCGAATAAAGAACTGTAAGTTACTTTTATGCACAACATTGCCTCTGTCTGGTCCCTGCTACGGCTTTATCACCATCAAGGGCACTCCATCCATCTACCAGGGACACATACTACAGACTCTAAGGGCTGCCCCAGGGAGAACCAGTACATTAGCCTCTCCCTCCATATCATTTCTTGCCAACACCACCTGCTGGAGACCTGCTAGGCTGTAGGACAGCCCTCCGATCCCCATTGCAAGCACCGTGACAGTAGCGTGCCTAGGCCGCAACCGCCAGCCACTCTGGTATTCTGGGCCCCGGCTGTCTCCAGGCCCCAAGAAAAGTCTAGGCCCCGGTAGGGGATGTTGCAAGTGGCGTCACGAACAGGATTTCTACTTCTGTGTCTTGTGCTGGCACTATAGACTGTCCTTTATTACAAAAACGACTGTGCTGCCTAACCCTGCTGCCATCCGGGTTTAGGCCCAAGTGACTTTGTGCTTTTCAATATTGACTGTGTTATACTGCTGCCACATGCTGTCGAGCTCCGCTCCAGCACCAAGGTGGTCAATCCCTGTCACAGAACTCTGCCATCTCTGCTACATCCGGCGCTGGAGGAGGAGCCAGAGTGTGAGCGGCGGGCAACGAAGAGGGTTAATCGACCATCTTGGATTTCGGCGCAGCCACGCCGGAAGCCTGCCAGCAGCGACCGGAGGAGAGCACCGCTGAGCATCGCCGAGCCCCTGCTGCCTTCCGGACATTCGTGCACCAGAGCTCTCCTGTCACCGCGGCTGATCCTGATTGAGTACCACTGGGGAAGTTAACGCAATCACGACCCGTGACGTAATAGCACGTCACGGGTCGGCCGCGGGTGCATGGGCGCCGCCATCTTTTCGAGGATCGTCGTTCCCCTGATGTCATCGGGGAGCGGCGATCCGTCGCCATGGTAGCCTCGGGTCTCACCAAGACCCGAGGCTACTTCGGGTTAACCCATGCATTACAATGTGCTATCAGTATGTAGTATGGCAGTATATGATAGGATCGTACAGACAACCTAGGGTTAAAGTACCCTAGGGAGTCTGAAAAATAGTAAAAATAAAAAATTATAATAAAAAACCCTAAAAACTCAAATCCCCCCCATTTCCCTAGAACTGATATAAATATAAATAAACAGTAAAAATCATAAACACATTAGGTATCGCCGCGTCCAAAAATGCCAGATCTATCAAAATATGATAATGTTTTTTCACTGCGTTCAATCCCGTAACGGAAAATCGCGCCCAAAGTCAAAAATGGCACTTTTTTGTCATTTAAAAAAAAATTAAAAATTCTATAAAAAGTGATCACAAGGTCGCACAGTCCTAAAATTGATAACATTGTAAACGTCATCAAAATCCACAAAAAAATGACACCACCCACAGCTCTGTACACCAAAGTATAAAAAAGTTACTAGCGCCAGAAGAACAGGAGGTTTTAATTTTTTTAAATGTATGAAAACATTATAAAACCTATATAAATTTGTTATCCCCGTAATCGTACCGACCCAAGGAATAAAGTAGATATGTCATGTAGGGCGCACAGTGAAATCCGTAAGATCGAAGCCCACAAGAAAACGGCACAAAGGCGTTTTTTTTACCAATTTCACTGCATTTGGAATTTTTTTCCCGCTTCCCAGTACACGGCATGGAATAATAAATACCATCTCTATGAAGTGTAATTTGTTATGCAGAAAACAAGTTGTCACACAGCTCTGGACATGGAAAAATAAAAAAGTTATGGATTTTTGATCATGGGGATGAAAATGAAAAAACAAAAAAGGGCCAGGTCCTGAAAGGGTTAAAGGGGGGTAGAGATTGTTTCCGATGCTAGGTTAATTGGCTCACCTCCCAGGGAATAGTGACTGTGCTATAAAGTGCCCAATTCCCATTACTGGCCATCGCCCATGGCAATGGACATTGTGTACCCCTCAGACCTCATTAGGCTAGCTCAATCATGTCAGCCCAAGACGAAGACACGGACCGGAGCAATTCCCGTCCCTGGGTCCCTTCTCAGGGTATCGAAGCATGTTAAACCCGCCAGAGAGCCCCTTGAGCCCTGCTGAAGCCAGTGTCCCCGGGGCTCCCACCATGATGCCTCTGACTATGCCCTACTATCTGGGGGCCCCCTGGTTACCCCACTACGAAGGAGAATTACACACCCTCTCTGAATTCAGAGCCAAGCTGTTAGCTACCTTCGCCCTGTATTCGTTCACAGAGGAACAGAAAGGACCCGCTCTCTCCAGGAAGTCAAGTCCTGGCCCCGAGAACAGCGTCAGAATGTGGTCCAAATTCTCCATAGGCTGCGCAACACCTTTGAAAAATGTACTGCCTCAGAGTTGAAGCAGCAGTTCTTCGGAGAAAGACAGAAGCCTCAAGAGTCCCTCAGAGACTTTGCCCTCTCCCTACAAGAGACGTGGAAGGCCATAACCCGCCTTGATCCCAAAGAGGCTGAAAACTCTGACCAAACCCTGAGGGAACAATTCATTAATGGACTTTTTGATAGAAATCAAAGATGTCAACTAAAGATCATCTCTTCTCAACATGCCCAGGCCTCTTTTCTTGAGTTCAAAGAGATTGCCATCGACATATTAGGGCAACGACTGCCCCCTGGACCGCAGAAAGATTCTGAATCCGTAGATATGGAGGATACTGCTCTAGCCAGTCATCCAGCGCAGCCGACATCACCGCCTCCCGCGACTGCGGAAGTTGCTGTCCTAGCAGAACAGGTCACCACCCTGGTGTACACCATGAGTAAAATACTCGACTGTTCCAGTTGGAAGTAACCGTCTCCTCCAAAAGGAGGAAAACACCAGAAGACATGAAGACAATGGATGTCGTCGGTTAAACGACAAACCCTTGGAGCTACGGGACTGTCTCCAAGGGAAGAACCTTTAAGTCCCCAAGATGCCAACTGGATGCCCAGGTTCATGGGGACTCGCCCCATGGTTCATGTGACCATCAACGGAGTAACCCTATCGGCCTTAATCGATACCGGCTCTCAAGTGACCACTCTCCGAAGTGCTACCTTCGAGAGATGCCGAAGAGGAGCATCCTTAACACAGCCTCCCAAGGCTTATTTAAACATTATCGCTACCAATGGGAAAACTGTACCCATCCGAGGCTACTGGGAACCCACACTAACCATCGGAGACACCAAATTATCCAGACAGGGCGTAGTGGTGACACAAGTGCCCAAAGATGGTACCTTCTCCCTGGTACTGGGTACCAACATCCTCCGCAACTGCTACCCTGAAGTGCTGAAGGCTCACCACAACTCTCTACCAACAGTGCCCAGTGATTCTCGGAAGGCAATTCAGGAGACCATGCAAGTCCTAGCGACGCAACAGAAGTTTGCTGGCCCCAATGGAGAAATCTGCAGAGCCGGATCAAGGATCCACAACCTGTCCGCCTTCAACCTGGGACTGAGAAGTTAGTATGGTGCCGAGCCTGCATGGGTGTCCAAGGTCAAGCCTACCAGGCTATGGTAGAACCCCTACCAGCTGACGAAGACATGCCCATTCTAGCCACCAAGAGCCAAGTCACAGTATCTAGAGGACAAGTACCCATCAGACTACTAAACGTGGGAGACTCCCCAGTGGATCTGAGAAGATACCAAGCTGTTGCCACTCTCTTCAGCGTCCACCCTGAAGACTTAGTGGAAACCTCTCTATCTGTCTCCCAACAGCTGGAGGTGAAAAAAAGTGGTGAGCCTGCCGAGCAATCCTGGTGGCTTGAGCTCAATATTGGAGACGTCGATATTACTCCTGCAGACCAAGTACAAGGTGTCCTGGATGTCGTCATGAAGCACCACCAGGCCTTCAGCAAACACCCGCTGGATTTTGGGCAGACTACCCTGATTCAACATACCATCCCTATTGGCTCTCATCCTCCTATCCTCCAGCCTGTTACCAAGAGGTGAAGAAGCTGGCGCAAGAGATGAAGACAATGTTATCCGGGAGAGTCACAGCCCATGGGTTGCTCTGGTGGTCCTTGTGAAAAAGAAGGATGTAACCCTTCGATTCTGTGTGGACGATAGGAAGATCAACAATATCACCCACAAGGATGCCTATCCACTGTCTGGAATCGAGGAATCCCTCGCAGCCCTAGGGTCAGCTGCTTTCTTCTCTACCTTGGATTTGACCAGCGGCTACTGGCAAGTGGCCATGGCACCTGAAGATAGGGAGAAGATGGCTTTCACCACCTCAATGGGCCTGTTTGAGTTCAACAACATGCCTTTCGGCCTATGCAATGCCCCAGGCACGCTTCAGCGGTTAATGGAGAGAGGTTTGGGTCATCGGAACTTTCGAGACTGTCCTCCTGTACTTGGAAGATATCATCATCTATTCCAAGACCTACGAAGAGCACCTCCAACATCTGGCTGAAGTCTTTCAAATCCTGACCCAGCAAGGGTTGAAGGTAAAGTCGTCCAAGTGCCACCTATTGCAGCCTAGCGTAAAGTACCTAGGACAGGTGGTGAGTGCAGATAAAAACTGCAGCTGTCCATAACTGGCCTACCTCATCTACTATCCGGGACATCAAGAGCTTTTTTGGGATTTGCCAGCTAGTACAGCTGATTTATCCCGAAGTTTGCCCAATTAGCAGCCCCTTTGCAAGAACTCTTAAGGGGACTGCCAAAAGAGGGCCAACGATCCCGAGCAGCCATTGAATGGACAGCCGAACAAGAAGCAGCCTTCCAAATGCTGAAGCAAATGCTAACTGAGCCTCCGGTGCTAGGATACCCAGATTACAATCTGCCCTTCATCCTCTACACCGATGCCAGCAAGCAGGGATTAGGAGCTGTACTATCCCAGCTTCAGAATGGAACTGAAAGGGTCATAGCTTACGCCAGCCGTTCCCTGCGACAACCGGAACAGAATGACCGGAATTACAGCTCATTCAAGTTGGAGTTCCTGGCGTTAGTCTGGGCTGTGACAAAAAGTTCAAGGACTACCTAGCTGCTTCCTTCTTCACTAACATGAGGAGAGAAAAAGAACTGGACCACACATCCACACATCATACAATGATCTACTGCCGCTAGGCTAATTAAATAACGAACTTGAGGTTCTTAGTTACATTTTGATCAAATTGTATAAGCCCACCAACCACTTCAAGGTGACCTCTTTTTGGTGGGTCCCTACGCTTTTGTGTGCGGCACCACATGGCGTCCACCACCGCTGCAGCACAGTGCCGGCAGGGACCAAGACCTGGTTGCCCCCCAGCACCCGTACTGGCAGGCATAGCCCCCATGGCTTCCTTCTTCACTGTCTTTACAGACAACAATCCCTTGGCACATCTGTACACAGCCCGGCTTGGAGCCCTGGAGCAGCGATTGGCTTCCAGGTTGGCGAACTTCATTTTTACTATAAAGTACTGGGCTGGCAAGACCAACAATAATGCTGATGCTCTGTCCCGACTCGCTGACCAGTGGGAGGGAACCTTTCACGGACGCACAATGGGAAGATGTGTAGATGCCAGCGTTTTACGCCCCGTTTATGCGCCCAGAAAGTCTACTCCTTACCCTCAGACGCAGTACCAGCTACCCCACCAGAAGAGTCTGTGCCACCGGCAGAAAAAGACCTCTGTATGAGAACTTATGGACTATCTCTCTAGTGGGCGAGTGCCTCAACGGATTCGTCGGAGGAGGGCCGATGGGGAATTGTCCCAATTGTGGCGCCAGAGGAAGACTCTGAGTATGCATCAGGGCCTGCTGAAAAGGAGAACTCTGGATCCTATCACCTATGACCGACTGTACCAGATTGTGATTGCCCGGAGGGATGCCAAGATAGTGCTGGATATGTACCACGACCAGTCCGGACACTTTGGCACTCCAGAAGCGCTTCTACTGGGTGAACATGAAGCCCGACATCGAGACCTGGTGCCGGGAATGCCCAGCCTGCGCCATCGCTAGAGGAGAGCGACACAATCAAAGGGCCCCTCTACATCCCTTTGTGAGCCAACGACCTTTGGAGATCACCTGAGTGAAGTTGGCCCCCCCACCTTGTTCAAATCAAACAAAATTGGTGTCAAACGTTTGTGCTACGTTTGTGCTGGTTTGTGCAGCAGAAATTTTCGTTTGTGCCGCTATCGTTTTTAAGATATGAATGAAAGTTTCCAGAGGTCATCAGAGGTCAACCAGCCCCCCCACATTGCCCAAACCAAACCAAACTGGTGCCGAACAATTCTGCTATGTTTGTGCTGGTTTGTGCTGCTCAAATTTTTGTTTGTGCTGCTTTTGTTTTGAATAAATGAACAAAAAATTAAAGGTCAAAAGTTCAAGCAGCCCCCCCCACTTCAACCGAATCAAACAAAACTGGTGTCAAACGTTAGTGCTACGTTTGTGCTGGTTTGTGCAGCAAAAATTTTTGTTTGTGCCGCTATCATTTTTAATATATTCATACTTTTTTGAAGAGGTCATCAGAGTTAATTTCTTCCAAAGTACAATGTGTTTGCTAGCTCCCCCTGGTGATCAAGCCAGGGAAGTGTCACTAGGTTTGTTTTTTACCAGTTCATGCTAAACACCTTTAACCTATGTAAACACCTGAACATACCTTAAAAATGATAGCGGCACAAACGAAAATTTTTGCTGCACAAACCAGCACAAACGTAGCACTAACGTTTGACACCAGTTTTGTTTGATTCGGTTGAAGTGGGGGGGGCTGCTTGAACTTTTGACCTTTCATTTTTTGTTCATTTATTCAAAACAAAAGCAGCACAAACAAAAATTTGAGCAGCACAAACCAGCACAAACGTAGCAGAATTGTTCGGCACCAGTTTGGTTTGGTTTGGGCAATGTGGGGGGGCTGGTTGACTTCTGATGACCTCTGGAAACTTTCATTCATATCTTAAAAACGATAGCGGCACAAACAAAAATTTCTGCTGCACAAACCAGCACAAACGTGGCACAAACGTTTGACACCAATTTTGTTTGATTTGAACAAGGTGGGGGGGCCAACTTCACTCAGGTTTGGAGATCCTGGCTCTGGATCACATGAAGTTGGAGCCCAGCAGATCCGGTCACACTTATACCCTGACAATAATCGACCACTACACCAAGTTTGTAGTCGCAGCACCAGTCAGAGACTTGTCCGCCAGGCCCACCGCAGCGGCCCTGTGGAAGAGCTTCATTCTCCCTTATGGCTGTCCGGATAAAATCCTTACGGACCAGGGAACTGCATTTGAGTCGCAAGTGTTCCAGGAGCTGTGTACCCTCTACGTGTTTCAATCTGTTTGTAGTTGATGAGGCCAGGAGCTTCCTCATGTGGTGAGAGCTGGCCTGAGAGATCTGCTCTCTCTGAAGTTTCTGGAACTCTCTTCTGGAGAGCTGGGCTAAGAACGTCTGCTACATAGCAGAGCTGGGCCTGTCAGACTGACTCCTCCCCTGAACTAGGGTTGAGTTAATCACCTGGTCAGGTGGTCTCCCTCCACAATCACACTCCAGTACAATAGTGGAACATCATTGGATGACAACATTAACATTCTTAACCCTTGCCTTCCAGGCAGAATCTACTGCTGCTCAATTACCTCCATATTCCTGAGTAGAAAAAGGGCTTATTCGCAACTGCTCTCTGCCATGCGCATTGGCAGGGACGTTGCATACCCCCAGGACAATTGAAAGAGCCGCCCACGGCTCGAATATTGGACCAGATGGGATTAAAGAGAACCAACGCTGTCCAGCAGCAGATGGCCTCCAGAGGGTCCAGGTGTGTTAACAGCCGGTAGGGGTAAAGATGAAATAGGTTGCACTTTCAAGGAAGTGCTGGCTATGTGCATTGTAGGGGACAAACCGCCCATGGTCCTGGAGACAGGCACCCGGGTTGGTGTTGGACTAAGTACATAAATACAAACATATATGACAGGAACATGAGGGGAAGAAATCCACTTCATCCCACCGGTATGAGGTTAAAAAGTATTCACTTCGGTTTATCAAAACATCAAAAGTTAAAAACAGAAACAACAACACAAAAGAAAAGCATGAGATGACGCGTTTCGGACAGAACACGGTGTTAGTCCTTAATCATATCTACGAAGCATGATTGTGGAGTTGTTTTAGGGAAGAAAAGGGGGGAAACCGGAAAGGAACAATTAAAGTGAAATGAAACAGCTGTGTGTTAGAGGAAAAGGGGAATCAGAATGTCGGACGTAGGAGACAAAAAGTCATGTGATGTGAGTACACGTGATGGAATGAAAACGCCCTTTGAAAGCATGTGGTATTTGTGGTAACCTGGACCCGGACGCAATGTCCGGCATGGACACAAAACCACTAGACATCAGGGCACCCAGCGACCATGGATGAAGCGTCCAATGCAAGTGAAATAAATGTACTAAACAGGAAAGGTATGTAATGGGACATGATGTCAAAGGCTAAAATGAATACATGAGCTAATTGTAAGTAAATAAATAAATGGTACGTAATGAACAGCTCAGTTATGTACATGAGATCATTTTTAAGGTTCATACCTTCGGGAATCTGGTAATCCAGGCGATGATCCAATATGCCTCGCGTAAGTTGCAAACGTTTTTCACGACTACCACCTCTTTGTTTGAGAATGTGTTCAATGGCTGGACAACACTCTGTGGCTACTGAACCCCTGTGTGCGTCTCGAAAATGTGGAAATGCCAGAGACATTGCG
The DNA here is from genome assembly GCA_019512145.1 of Engystomops pustulosus. NCBI lineage: Eukaryota > Metazoa > Chordata > Amphibia > Anura > Leptodactylidae > Engystomops > Engystomops pustulosus. Next base: position 26,091 of record WNYA01002565.1, on the reverse strand, counting down.
TATATTGTTAATGTTGTGTTGGCCCACTGATGTGTTCAGAAATGCGAGTTTTAGTTTGCGGGTAGTACATCCAACACTTTATGTGCACATTGTACAGGTGATAAGGTAATGACAAATGTAGATTCACAATTAAGGTAAGTATGGATGGGAAAAGTAAGGTTGTTGACACATGACGTAAAATTGGTGGCTTGCGATGTATTGGCAAAACGTTACATCTGCTGCCTCCGCAGCAGACATTGCCTTTGTAAGAAAGCAACTAGAGGCAATATTCGTTCTGTGGAAGAGATGGGAGAGAGAATGCTACCAAAGTAGGTGCCTGGTGGACACACATGTATGCCGTTTTGTAAAATGGTGGCTAGTGCGGTGTCGCGATTGAGAATGGGTAAGTATTCTTAATAATGAGAAATTTTGACAAATCTGTACTGTATTGTGTGGTAAAAGTGAGCCTGTTGTGATTGACTTTAGATTCTTTGTGACGGTATGAGAAAGGTAATGTGATCTTTCTGCGATGGACTATGTTGCGGGCTCTATGGCATAATCTCGTGTTATAGCCTCTTATTAATAAGTTTGGTGATGTTATTACATTCTGGCGTTGTATGCAGCTTCACTTGATGAGGCTCTTGGCCCGTACGTATTCTCCTATAGGTAGATTTTTTGTGGTGTGATTAGGATGGCAACTATCTGCTCGTAGGGTGGTATTGCCTGAGGTGGGTTTCTGTAAAACTGGGTGTGAATAGAGCCTGAAGTGATGTCTCCCTGTAACAGAATGTCAAGAAAAGAGTGGGGAGGAGGCGGTCGACGTTTCCTGTCATACCTCAATCTCAACCAGTTTAATTTATCCTTCACTCACGAATACAATCTATCACCACCATACCTTTTCTTGACATTCTGTTACAGGGAGACATCACTTCAGGCTCTATTCACACCCAGCTTTACAGAAAAACCCACCTCAGGCAATACCACCTACGAGCAGATAGTTGCCTCCTATCACACCAAACAAAAATCTACCTATAGGAGAAACGTACGGGCCAAGAGAGCCTCATCAAGTGAAAGCTGCATACAACGCAGAATGTAATAAATCACAAACCGATTATTATAAGAGGCTAATAACACGAGATTATGCCATAGAGCCCGCAACATAGTCCAATCGCAAGAAAGATACATTACCTTTCTCATACACGTCACAAGAATCTAAAGTCAAATCACAACAGTCATTTTACCACACAAATACAGTACAGATTTTGTCAAATTCTCATATTATTAAGAATACTTACCATTCTCAATCGCGACACCGCACTAGCCACCATTTTACAAAACGGCATACATTGTGTGTCCACCAAGGCACTACTTTGGGTAGCATTCTCTCTCCCAATCTCTTCCACAGAACGATATTGACCTAGTTGGCTTTCTTACAAAGGCAATGTCTGCTCGGAGGCAGCATGTAACGTCTGCCAATACATGCGCAAGACCACCATTTACGTCATGTGTCAACAACCTTACTTTCCCATCCATACTTACCTTAATTGTGAATCTACATTTGTCATTTACCTTATCACCTGTACAATGTGCAACATACATACGTTGGATGTACTACCCGCAAACTAAAAACTCGCATTTCTGAACACATCATGGGGCCAACACTAACATTAACAATATACGCAATGTCTCTGGCATTTCCAAACATTTCGAGACGCACAGGGGTTCAGTATGCCACATGAGTGTCTCAGCCATTGAACACATTTCTCAAAACAAAAGAGGTGGTAGTCGTGAAAAACGTTGCACTTACGCGAGCATATTGGATCATGCGCCTGGATACCAGATTCCCGAAGGGTATGAACCTTAAAAATGATTCTCAGTACATATACTGAGCTGTTCATTTACCGTATCCATTTATTATTTACTTACAATTAGCTCATGTATTCATTTTAGCCTTGACTCATGTCCCATTACCTACCTTTCCTGTTTAGTACATTTATTTCACTGCATGGACGCTTCATCCATGGTCGGGCTGCCTGATGCTATGTGGTTTTTGTCCATGCCGGACATTGGTCCGTGGTTACCAGGTTACCACAATACCACATGCTTCAAAGGGCGTTTTCATTCCATCACGTGTACTCACATCACATGACTTTTTGTCTCCTACGTCAGACATTCTGATTCCCCTTTTCCTCTAACACACAGTGTTCATTTCACTTTTAATTGTTCCTTTTCCGGTTTCCTCCCCTTTCTTCCCTTAAATACAACTCCACAACACTGCTTCGTTAGATATGATTAAGGACTAACACCGTGTTTCTGTCCGAAACGCGTCTCTCATGCTTTTCTTTTGTGTTGTTGTTCTGTTTTATAACTTTTTGATGTTTTGATAAACCGAAGTGAATACTTTTAAACCTCATACCGGTGCGGATGAAGTGGATTTTCTTCCCCTCATGTTCCTGTTATTTACCTTGGACCTAGACCAAGCGCATCCATTTTCCATCCAGCACGGACCAACCTTCCACATGCAATCTCGGTGGGTGAGCATGAGCATCTCTTTTTCTTTCTTCATTTAAACATATATGACAGTTGGTAGCTAACGCCCTTAAACCAACTTTATGTGGGAAAGGTGTGGTGTCATGTCCTGTAATCCCTCCTTGCACAAGGCCTGACTATTTGTCGAAAACTCTTCTTCCTTGGTGACAAATAATACTTACGTACACTGCAATACATACAGTCCACTTTACCTGCCGTCTGACGGTCTTACCCTGTGTGTATGACATCTGAGGTGTTGAGGATGACACACCCCGGTCCCCTAAGGACCCGTAGTTTACAGAGGCCACCAATGACTGAGCTCAGATTCTAGGCGTAAGCTTGCAGTCAGGATTTACATATATAAGATGGTCCAACACAGCCATACTACACCGCAAAGCCTAGAAATGTAGTTAAACTACTGACCATACATGCACGTTGTGCAACATTATATAACCCCATTGGCGTAAGCAGCCCAAGGGTACATTGCTTGAATGTACAAACGTTACATGGGAATGGCTACTCAGGGTCACATAGCAAAGGCCAAAAATGCCATTTCCTGTGGAGAAAAACATAGGAAATGCAAACAAATGTCCCATTCCTGCCAAATGAAGAGCATTCAGGCACACCAAAGTCATTATACTTCTCCCTGTAGTCACTGGCAAAAGACTCTCGAAGGCTTTGAAGAAAAGTCCATCTTCTGGGCACAGCCCTTGAGTGGGAAAAAGTACAATGAAGGGTCTCCTCCAGGATGGAGGGACAGAGTCCTCACAGAGGTCTCTGCATCAGGCAGAGGTCGATGCTAATGTAGCATATAATACTGGTGAGCAGTTCAAGGAGAGTCTCTAACTGAGAAAATAAATAGGGTAAAGATCTCAGGAAAGCTCTGGCTCTATAAGGTATACTGCGCTCAGCCCAACTGGGAGTAGCAGAAATAGTAAGCATTATTTACAATAATACACAGTACCTGGAAGGGCTACAGCCCATGCAGGGTTACTCAGTATGTGATTTGCAGTCAGAGCAGTGAGTACCTCAAATCTGCAAAGCAGACAGCCTTCGGCTTCATCTTTGGTTGGGGAACTGCTGGTACTCCTGTAGATACGCAGGAGGTTTCCCCTTGTCTCTCGCTGAGATCTCCTGATTTCCTGTTGAGAGAAATGACCATTTCTTCGTCGTTCGCTCCGAATCAAGATCCTCAAAGATGACAGGGGGCCACAGGTTTGGGACAGGGTCATCTCCACAGGCACAGCATTGGCATGACCTCTCTGCAGTAACTCTCACTGGAGTAGAGACAATCACACAAAGTTGAGGCACGTCACATTTCAAGAAAACTGGGGAGTAGATGAACACATTAGGGCTCTTGGACTGAATTTGGGTCAAGATTTGACGCAGGGGTGAAGGATCGCAGACATTATACAGCGGTTCCTGTGTACCCGGAGGGATGAAGTCTCCTCTTGAAATCTCATAGACTTCAGGGGAGAGACTGTCCCTAACTATGTTGGCTCACACCTCCCAACGCCCATCCTAACTGGGTGATGGGTTGTTTTCAGCCAGGGGCTCAGCAAGTCAAATCCTCTTGTGTTTGTCTCGGGCTTCTTCCCCCGAAGATCCAATTCGCTCTGGGCATCCTCCAGATGCCTCTGATGCTCCTGAACCCAATCAATCTGAGGGAGTAAGATTGGGAATCAGGGTTTTCCATGTCCATGGCCATATCTGCCGGGAGAAAGGCCAGTCTCCCAAACATCAATGTAAGGAGTGTCTCCTGTGGAGAAATGGTGGTATAATTGTACAGGTATACTAGCTCCGGTATAACTTTGGCCAGTCAGCCTCTTTTCGAAGGGTTCAGGTTCTCAACAAGCCCATGGCCCTGCGGATGGTAGGCTGTGGTTCTCAGCTTCTTGCAACCATAGAGGGTCACAGCTCCTGAACACTTGCGACTCAAACATGCAGTTCCCTGGTCGTAAGGATTTAGCCGGACAGCCATAAGGGAGAATGAAGCTCTCACCGGGCCGCTGCGGTGGGCCTGGCGACATCTCTGACTGGTGCTGCGACTCCAAACTTGTTGTAGTGGTCGATTATTGTCAGGGGGTATAAGTGGACCGGATCTGCTGGGCCCAACTTCATGTTGATCCAGAGCCAGGATCCCAAACCTGAGTGAAGTTGGCCCCCCCACCCTTGTTCAACATCTGTCACACCTTCACACCTTGTGTGGGTTTCAGTATGCTTTGTGATTTGTTGCCGTGTGCGCATCGATTTTTAGTTTTAAGATATGAATGGAAGAGTTTCCAGAGGTCATCAGAGTCACAGCGCCCCCCCACATTGCCCAAGTACCAAACCAAACTGTGCCGAACAATTCTGCTACGTTTGTGTCTGGTTTTTGCTGCTCAAATTTTTGTTTGTGCTGCTTTTGTTTTTGAATAAATGAACAAAAAATGAAAGGTCAAAAGTTCAAGCGCCCCCCCCACTTCAACCGAATCACACAAACTGGTGTCCTGAACGGTTTTGCTACGGTTTGTGCGCCGTGCGGGTTTTGTGCAGGCCAAAACTTTCGTTTTTGGCCGCTATCGATTTTTACAGGTATGTTCAGCGCTGCTCCCGTGTTTACACCACCATTTCCTGCTTCTGTCATAAGTGGCTCGTTCTAGCACGTGCGAATGCCTTTGGTACAACCCACGCAATCCTAGCTGACACGTACTGCCTTTGCCCTGGCCTTGAGCCTCACTCAGGGGAGCTACAAGCCCACCCTTGTACCTTTGTGGAGGCACTAACTCTGAGTCCCGTACCCTCGGTTCAAAAACTGCTTAGTGCATTTATCTACACAACTGACGTAAAGCACGCCCCCGGTGCCTGACAAGACTCAAAATTTTTTGCTGACTGCACTAAAACCCGCACAGGGTCCTGCCCGTGCCAACGCGTAGCTCACGTTGCTGTGCGTCCCCACCGACAGTTTACAGGACAAACAGGACAAAGCTGCAGCTTCCAGCATTGGACACAGCTACACCCCAGCCTGCCCCTGCATCCAGGCTGGTGACCCAACTCCTGAGGTTCCTCTCCAAAATCACTCCAGTACTGCACTTGTACAGAATCGTTTGGCGTGTTGTTACCATTGGTTCGAATAAAGAACTGTAAGTTACTTTTATGCACAACGTTGCCTCCGTCTGGTCCCTGCTGCGGCTGTATCACCATCAAGGGCGCCCCATCCATCTACCAGGGACACATACTACAGACATTTAGGGGTTGCCCCAGGGAGAACCAGTACATCAGCCTCTCCCTCCATATTTCTTGCACACACCACCTGCTGGAGACCTGCCAGGCTGTAGGACAGCCCTCCGATCCCCATTGCAAGCACCGTGACAGTAGCGTGCCTAGGCCGCAACCGCCAGCCACTCGGGTATTCTGGGCCCGGCTGTCTTCAGGCCCCAAGAAAAGTCTAGGCCCCAGTAGGGGATGTTGCAAGGGGTTAATGAAATTTTCTGAGGCCACTGCTTGGTGGATGGTACTGCTGATATTGGGTCATCAGAGAGCTGGAGTGAGGGAAGCTCTAATATAGTGACTATTGTGGAGGACAGACACGGTCTCTGCTTTGCTGGGTTGGCAGAGGCAGAAGCCGAGAAAAATTATGTCAAATGTGGCCAATGATAGGAGGTCTTTGAGTCGCTTATAATGCCGCTTTTAAGAGGCCTTGAGATGAAGCTCTAGTGACTCACATATGTCCTGGAGCTTGTTCAGGCCAAGCCTCCCAGTATGTCTTGCTTTGATGAGTAAATGTGGCTAAACAATAGACAAGAGAGAGAAGTTTAATTATAAGGGCTAAAACATAGGAACATTCTCGTTTTGTGGCTGTGTTTTACAGACCAAACCTGTTACATGGACGAGAGTCAGAGCATCATAATTACATATCATGCAAGGAATTCATGTAATTCACAGTTTTACTGTTCTTCCTCACATCACATATAACCAGGGTGGTGAACGCCAGTCCCTGGCACAGTGTCTGGTCCTTGAAATGAGATTGTAATATTCCGCACTTTCCATGAGTACAACATCCTGGACACACAGGTTTGGAGGGATACAGGCAGTTGTAGTGGCCTGTGGGACCTCCATCCTGGGAACACACTGGATCACAACACGGTTAGTATGAGAGACCCCTTTCATTAGCCCCAGTGAGATAGAGCTCTGCTAGCTCAGAGAACCACCAGCTCTTCATTAGATATCGGCTCAGTCTGTAATGGTCCAGTCTAAACAAAAAAGTGATAATTTGTGGATATAGATCAGGGGTAGGGAACCTATGGCTCGGGATGTGGCTCTTTGTTGGCTGCATCTGGCTCTCAGGCAGATCTGTAATAAATAGTGATGGCTGCTGTGTGTCTCTTAGACTGATCACTGGACACAGGCAGCCTTTGTACGACCCAGACGCCATCGCCGCCATCGTCTAATCTACTGGGATGTGGCTACCTATGTGGTGTGGCTACCTATCTACTGGGGGACATGTGCTATGGCTACCTATCTGGTAGTCGCCTGTCTTTATTGGAACCCAGGAAGTGGGCAGTGCCAATCAGCGGCGCACTGGCCATTTAAATCCGCAAGTGCCGGTGTGCGCTTGCCAGCCGGGATGGGAGCCCGAAAGTGGTGGGTTGAGTGAGCTCGGAAAGGGGTGCCACCATGGAGAGGAGCACGGGTGTGCCTGCGATCCGAGACCTAGATTGCAAAGGCACCCTGGGACTACCTATCTACTGGGGGGCATATGCATATAGTGCGGCTCTTACGGAATAACATTTTAAAATACGCTCACCGGCCACTTTATTAGGTACACCATGCTAGTAATGGGTTGGACCCCCTTTTGCCTCCAGAACTGCCTCAATTCTTCGTGGCATAGATACAACAAGGTGCTGGAAGCTCCTCAGAGATTTTGCTCCATTGACACGATGGCATCACACAGTTGCCGCAGGTTTGTCGGCTGCACATCCATGATGCAAATCTACCGTCCACCAATCCCAAAGATGCTCTATTGGATTGAGATCTGGTGACGTGGAGGCCATTTGAGTCCAGTGACTCATTGTCGGTCGAGAAACCAAGCGAGATGATTCCGCTTTATGACATGGCGCATATCCTGCTGAAAGTAGCCATCAGATGTTACAGGGTACATGTGTACTCATAAAGGGATGGACATGGTCAGCAACAATACTCAGGTAGGCTGTGGCGTTGTACCAAGGGGCCCAAGAGTGCCAAGAAAATATTCCCCACCACCATGACACCACCACCACAGCCTGAACCGTTTGATACAAGGCGGATGGATCCATGCTTTCATGTGTTGACGCCAATTCTGACCTACCATCCGAATGTCGCAGCAGAAATCGAGACTCATACGACCAGGCAAAGTTTTTCCAATCTTCTACTGTCCAATTTCGATGAGCTTGTGCAAATTGAAGCCTCAGTTTCTGTTCTTAGCTAAAAGGAGTGGCACCCGGTGTAGTCTTCGCTGCTGTAAGCCCATCTGCCTCAAAGTTCGACGTTACTGTGCGTTCAGAGATGCTCTTCTGCTACCTTGGTTGTAACGGGGTGCGATTTGAGTCACTGTTGCCTTCTATCAGCTCGAACCAGTCTGCCCATTCTCCTCTGACCTCTGGCATCAACAAGGCATTTCCGCCCACAGAAATGACGCTCACTGGATGTTTTTTCTTTTTCGGACCATTCTCGTAAACCATAGAGATGGTTGTGCGTGAAAATCACAGGTAGATAGCAGTTTCTGAAATACTCAGACAGCCCTTCTGGCACCAACAACCCATGCCACGTTCTCAGGCCACAAATCACCTTCTTCCCCATACTGATGCTGGGAGAACTGCAGGAGATTGTCGGTCCTGACCATGTCTACATGCCTAAATGCACTGAGTTGCCGCCATGTGATTGGCTGATTAGAAATTAAGTGTTAATGAGCAGTTGGACAGGTGTACCTAATAAAGTGGCCGGTGAGTGTATGTGGCGTTCATGGCTCTCTCAGCCAAAAAGGTTCCTGACACCTGATCTAGATAAAGGAGCATCCCAAGTCAAATAGGATAGTTTATTGCTTTAAGGGGACACTAGACAAATTACTTCATACACAATGATCGCAAATGCTAAATACATCAGAAATGAACGGATAAGCAAATGTCAGTAAAACATTGGTGTTGAGACCACTGGGAGGTGAATGGTTTCAGATTCCCTCTGAAGACAACATCACCCCCTGGTTGGATGCTTACTGCCTGCCATTTGATAGGTCCAAGTGTCCCTCTCCTCGCTTCTAGTAGCTGAAACTCTGCAAACTCAGGACAAATAAGAACTTCTTAACAGAAGGTCATAGGATGGTGATAATGGTGCCAAGTTTGGTCCTGACAGCGATCACGGGTGTTAACTGTTCAAAATACTGTACTGGTACTAACATACCATCGGGGAACAACGATCCTCCCAGGTTAGCGCTGGAGCATCGCCACATAAACCTAAATGATGATGGCGGCTTTACCAGCAGCATCTAAAGATTTCACCGATCCCAGCACCAAATTTCTAATGGTCCACTCAACACAAGCTATAGTATCTGGCTATGTCCAGGAAGGATATCACTTGTTTCTAGGTGCTGTGGGGGTTGAGTAGGATGGGATGGCATCCCCCTTCTCTACCTTCAGAGCCTCCTAGGTAATGGACCTCACTCATGTCTAGCCGGCACTGTCTCTACTAAATGGTCAAGCCCACCTGGTGGATAATCTAGGTAACCCTCCCATGTGGGATTGAAGACTACAATGTCGTCCAGGTACACAATCCTGCAAGTCCCTTGAGCAGCTTGATGACAATTGGTATCAAAGTGGACTTGTAAAGTCAGAATGGGGTGATAATGGCAGAGCATTCCCTTGCCTCATGGCTCAGGGGCATCTAGGATCATGGCTCAGATCCTTGATAACCAAGTACTTGGGGCCTACAGATTGGGCTCCCAGTAGTGCATGCAGAATTGAGGGGTTTGCTCTTTCTTTGGAACAACCCAATGGGGTGAAGCCCTTCATCTTATTACAGAAGTGCATAACGTAATCAGTCACTAAGACTCTAGGTGTGACCAAGCAGCTATTATTACTTCATGCTTAGCAACCTCCTAATTTATATTATTTTATAGAGGCCTAAAGACTGGAAATAGTCCTGTATGCAATGTCACAACAGGACACCAGGGGTTACAACATCCAAAAAATCAACAATTATTTATAGCAGGATGTATACACAACTAAATATAACTTAAATTCTATCACATTAACATGCCATAACCGGCCAGCAAACCAGCACAGACGTTAAAAACATTACCAAGCCCCAAAAAGCCAAGCCCCTTTGTCTCAGGGTCATAGTATAGTATAATATAATAAAAAGACTCAGATCTCACCAGTCTTCTTGTTCATTGATTTGTAGTCAAGGGGTGAGGACCCTGGTTCCTGGGTGCCCTATTTCACCCTACAATGACACTGGTACCTTTGCCCGACAGAACTCCCGCCGTAATAAGGACGGTCCCCAGTGTCCTGCCCAATGGCAAATGATGTTCAGAATTTGTTCATTATGTAACAGATGTTTGTTTGCAGGCGCCATCTAATGGCCAAAGTTAGTAACTACTTACATTCTGTTTTCTCCACCCACTAGCCGATACAAAGGATTGTGGGTAGGAGAAGGGCAGTTCCCTTCATGTCTACACAGAGAGAAAACCTATATTCATCCATCTTACCCCTTGTTGTAGTATAGCCGTTAAGGAGACTGTCTATAAGAATCTCTAGCTACTAGCAGTTATAGGACCACTCTGTTATATGAGGTGTAATGTATAGATCTGTGATTGCACTGATAGGCCCAGCCTCGTGGGCGGCCATGTTTGGTCCCAGACTGTATGTGTATCAGCTTGTTTCCTGTATATGCTGATGTAATGTATGTAACGAGCTCCTGTTATATTATTGTACTATTCTAATAGCTTGGACATTCCTGTTTCACCCTAATCCTACATCAGTTTAATAAAGCTCCGGACTTTCACCCGGTCTCATTTGTTGAACTGTAGGAAGGCGTTTAACTGCCTGTCGAGCTCCGCATAGACCCCGGGGGTACGTGATGTGGGGGCAGGACACCCAGACTGACCCTGACGGCTTATTAGACCCTACATCTATTACATGATATACCTGTACAAAAAAATCCCTATCCGATTCATGCACTAGTGTGGTGCAATCATCAAGGGATTATCAATTATAGACAAAAGGCAACTTTCAGGGGTATTTTACAGAGCAGTGGTTAATTCAAACTGAACTCAGTAAGTGTAGTTAAGTTTTGGTGAGTGAACACTGTATCGGTGCTCGTCATAAGGCTGAGCCGCCTCGCAGGACTCCTATTGGTCGATATAGAGATGCCATAGTTTATTAGGTATAATGTCATAGAAGTCCCCTAACTCAAGAAGAAGAATGACCCTTTTTTGGTTTTTGGATCAGTATTTAGGGAATACAAATTACATTTGGCTTCCAAATTTCTACACAGTGCATACTGATAGGCTAAATTTTTGGATTGGAATAGGGTTTGGAATTCCTATTTTAGATACCTGTCACGGGTGCTCTTGCAACCCATGCCCCAGGTTGCAGGCGCATCCATGGGCCTTCCTGTGCCTCTGGACCCCGGCTGAAGCCTCACTTACCTTCCCTTGTTCCAGCGGCGGTCCCCGTGCTCTGACGTGCGTGTCCCCACCTCCTAGGACGCGTGTGCACCGACTCTGTAAGATTTGAAGGGCCAGCTCGTCAATGCCTGTCCTGATAAATTGCCGGCCCCTTCTTGTGTCCCCTGCTCGATCTTTTTGCATGTGCCTTTGAGAAAGTGTTCTTGTGTTGTTTTTGAAGTTTTCTAATTATCTGTTGTTGACTTTGCCACCTGTCCTGACCTCCAGCCTGTCCATTACTTTGTCTCAGTCTTATGATTCTGTACTTTGCCTTGGCCCCCTGTTTAGCGACTTTGTGGTATCCTGTCGTAGCAAGTCCAATCGGCTTTGCGGCGGGCTCTAGTGGAAACCGTGTGACACCTAGACTTCGCTCCCAGGTCTCGGCTTTCGTCATGGCTCACGGTTGTTCAGTGGGTCCATTACACCTGGTCCTGACAATATTTATATCAGGATAAACAAAAGGGTGTCACGGGTGCTCCCGCAATCCCTGTCTCGGATCGCAGGCACACCCATGGTCCTCCGTGTGCCCCCGTTGCAACCCCTGCACTGGAGTCTCCTCTCCCGGCTCCTGCTGTCTTCCGGACTGCCGTGCACGCGCGTTCCCACCTCCTTGTGCGCTTGCGCCGGCTGCTAAAAATTTAAAAGGCCCAGCGCACCGCTGATTGGTGCGCTGGCTGAAAACCTCCACCTTATAATGCGGCACCTCCCTTCCTGCGCTGCTGGATCTTTGTGCCTCACAGGCTGAGAGAAAGCTTCCAAGCGAGTATTCCTGCGTTCCTGTGTATTCCTGCGTTCCTGTGTGTCCCTGCTCCTGAGTCCTGTGTTGCCGTGTTACCAGTGTTCCTCCGTGTTGCTGTGTTCCTCTGTCCCGTGTGCCTGTGTTCCCGTTCCCATATGCCTAGACTTCCTGTTGCTGACCCCGGATTTGGACTTTGAACTTGCATCTCTGCCACCTGCCTTGACCCTCTGCCTGGACCCGGCCACGAGACTGGTTGCCACCGCAGGGTAGTCGCACCTGTGGAACGACCTGGTGGTATCCTGCCACAGGAAATCCAACCCGCTTTGCGGCGGGCTCTGGTGAAGACCAGGTGCCACTTAGACTCCAGTCCCAGGTGTCGGCTAGTACCACCTTCCGTGGTGGTCCAGTGGATTCACACATCCCGAATCCTGACAAAGGGTAAGGGATTGAGGGGATGCGTAAGTGGAAGTAAATCTTGTGTGGGTTTAAAGGAAACAACCAAATTGAAGCATTGCATTAAGTCCCTTGGGGGCCACAGTGTCCAACAAAAAGATCCATTTTGTCTCTTTCTATAGGATCCTCTTATCCCAGTTCCCCCCTCACTGATTAGGGGACCACCTCAATCCCATGAAACTGGATTTTATTCTTGTCACGATTGTGAACTAACTTCACGTGCTGCACTAGGGGTGTGTCCCTGTTATGAGTAATATCTCCTAGATGTGCTCCAATCCTTTTCCTTAAAGGGGTATTCCGGGAATATGAATGTCTGACACAAAAACCCATGATGATATAAATAAATGAGTACAACAATGCTCAATGTCATTAGTCACAAAATGGAGCTTAAATAGTTTGATATTATGATTTACTAAATTTATGGCCTCTCTAAAGTAGGTAGAGTTATCACTAAGATGGCCGCCACTGGAAACTACAAGTCCCAAGATCCTTTAGTTCTCAGTAACTCCTCCCACCACTTATGCTCTGCTCCCAGTGATGATGTAACAGGTTGTCTTGCTCTGTTACCATAGTAATGATGTGTAACTGCCATCACTACAACACTGGCCATACTGGATGCACTGCAACCAACCGACTACAGCCAAACTAGTGGTGATCACATGACCTGCCCAGGCAGGTACAGGACATGTGATGTGGACATGTGACCAGCGGCCATCTTCTGTCCTGTGTCTGCTCTGCAACGGACCGCGCGGAGGAAATTAACGGACTGATTAAAGGGCCAGGAGCATTTTATTTCTTCATTACAGTCTATGTCACCAGCATTTTTCTGCTAAGGGGAGCAACATTTAAAATAACAACTAATTACATATTAGCTTCTATTTTAAGGACCCATTTTTATTTGAATTATGCTGATTCCCGGAATACCCCTTTAATTCATAAATTGTTTTCCCAATGTATTCTATATTACAGTCACAAACAATCCTGTATAGTACTCCTTCGGTACGGCAATTTATGAACTGTTTTCTACAGCAGTGTTTACCTGTGACATTGGAAGTGAAAGAGCTGCATGTCTTTATAGAGGGGCCGGCTACACAGCCACTACATCCAAAATTACCAGTGGTCAATGTCTTACCCAACCATCTGGCATACGGCTGCTGTAGTGGCTGTGCATGAGTTTGTCCCTCAGAGAGCGTCCCTTTCTAAATGTCATATTTGGGTATGCACCAATTACGTTGCTTATATCTGGATCCATAAGCAGTTTGTCCCAGTGTCCGCTAGAGAATTTCGGAGTCTTACCCTACGAATGGCATCAAATATGGATGGTCTTTTGCAGAGGGTCATGCAGGCTGTTGCTCGTTGTGTTGACCTCCAGCTGAGGAGCATGCCAGACCGAGGAGGAGTAATTGAGCCCACCCTGGCTTAGTCCTGAACTTACCTCAAGACCGAGTGCCAGCCCCAGTAGGGACCCTCCAGCCCCCTCACAGAAGCACTCTTGCAGAGCAGAGGGGAATCTGAGCTTGCAGCTGGGGTCTGGAGCACGGAGCCAGCAGAGCAGTAGGCCCCTGTCTACCCGTAAGGAGCAAGGAGTATCCACGGAGATGGCTTACCAGATCGCTGAGGTACCAGGCCGTGCTGGGGCCAGTCAGCAGTCATCAGGGCGGAGAAGTCCGGGCACATTGGTGGTTTCCTGCTCTCCCTCTGCCCAGAGTGGGTCGACGCCCTCAGCTTTGGCTGGGAGGATCGTCCAGAGGTATGGATGGACAACCGACAGGAGCCGGGATCGGGACCAGTCGCCGCCTGAAGTGGTGGTGCGGCGGCCATCTTTGGAGAGACAGGAAGAGGAGGCATGGTCGGAAGCAGGCAGTGAGCCAGAGAATCAAGCCAGAGAGGTTTGGGAGAAAATATGGAGGTGGGGGCTTAGAGATTTTCTCCCTGCTGCCGTTGGAAAAATTTAACCTGCCGGGCTGATGGGAGCAAGAAGAAAGGGGAAAGGGGCCGGTACAGGGTCATACTGCACACCTTTTCCAACTGGTTTCAGGTGTTCACGATTTTTGCTTCGGAAGTGGGAGAAAAATCTTATGGTGTTACATGGACACCATTAAGGAGGCGCAGTGGGTTTATGGGGGTACCATAATTTTGCGCCAAATTAGTTTTTACCCTTCAAAGTAGATCTCATTGAGACTAATAATGGGATTGAAAAATAATAATGATATTGAACGAGATTGAAAAAAGAACCTTCAGGGCTTCATTTTTGCCCAAAAAAGTATCTGCATGTACAATGTCCGGACCACATTGTGCTGTAAGTGCAGGTAGTGCAGATATGTTAAATCTTGCTTAATGTAGGAAATGGAGTCTCATAATATTCTCAGATCTGTACAATAAGACAATAATCATTCACAGAGATGATCCCATAGAAAGTGATGAAGCCGTTACTGGAGAAATTTTACATTTTGTGTTGCAATGAGGTAATTTTTAATTTGGGAAGCGAAAACCTTTGTTTTTAGTAATGAAAAGTCACGTTTTTTTCAAGTGCAGCTGCTCAGAGTATGTTCATTTTTGCAACTTTTTTGCGACTTTTTACGTACAGAATTGTGATAAATCCCGTGCAAACATCTGTATAACAGCCTCACTTTGTCAGATAAGGCGCAGACACTCCAAACTTTTTGATTGCACCCAAAAAATCTGCACCAAAAAAACTATGACCAATGTCCCCCAATGTTTTCTTTTAATTTTGATAAATCAGATATTTTGGGATGCGGAGATAACCAACATGTTTTTGATTTTACTTATTTATTTTTATATGTATTCTAAGGAAAGGGGTTGATTTAATTTTTTTAATTTTTAATTGATTTACTTTTTACTATTATTTCAGGCCCCCCAGGGTACTTTAAACCGAGAGTGTCTGATCACTCATGTAATATAATGCCATGCAATTGTATTGCATTATATTGTGAATATACTGGGGCAGATTTACTTACCCGGCCCATTCGCGATCCAGCGGCGCGTTCTCTGCACAGGATTCGGGTCCGGACGGGATTTATGAAGGTAGTTCCTCTGCCGTCCACCAGGTGGCGCTGCTGCGCTGAAAATCATCTGATCGCGCCGGAATGCACCGAGCTGGACCAGGTGAAGGTAAGCGCTTCCCAAGCGACACATTTTCGGTTGTTAAATGCGGCGGTTTTTCCGAATACGTTGGGTTTTCGTTCGGCCACGCCCCCGATTTCCGTCGCGCGCATGCCGGTGCCGATGCGCCACAATCCGATCGCGTGCGCCAAAATCCCGGGGCAATTCAGGTACAAACGGCGCAAATCGGAAATATTCTGGTAACACGTCTGGAAAACGCGAATCGGGCCCTTAGTAAATGACCCCCACTGCTTCTGTATTATATACACTCAGCGGCCACTTTATTAGGTACACCATGCTAGTAACGGGTTGGACCCCCTTTTGCCTTCAGAACTGCCTCAATTCTTCGTGTCATTTATAGCTTCAACAAGGTGTGGAAGCTCCTCAGAGATTTTGCTCCATAGTGACATGATGGCATCACACAGTTGCGCAGATTTGTCGGCTGCAATCCATGATGCGAATCTCCCGTTCCACCAATCCCAAAGATGCTCATTGGATTGAGATCTGGTGACGTGGAGGCCATTTGAGTCCAGGACCTCATTGTCATGTTCAGAAAACCAGTTAGATGTTCCAGCTTTATGACATGGCGCATTATCCTGCTGAAAGTAAGCCATCAGATGTTACAGGGTACATGTGCTCATAAAGGATGGACATGGGCAGCAACAATACTCAGGTAGGCTGTGGCGTTACCAAGGGCCCAAAGACACCATGACACCACCAGCACCAGCTGAGCCGACTGATACAAGGCAGGATGGAATCCAGACACCACCACCACCAGCCTGAGCGCTGATACAGGCAGGATGGATCCATGACACCCCACCACCAGCCTGACCGCTGATACAAGGCAGAGGATGATCTGACACCACCACCACCAGCCTGACCCGCTGATACAAGGCAGGAGGGATCCATGAACACCACCACCACCAGCCTGAGCCGCTGATACAAGCAGGATGGATCCAGACACCACCACCAACCAGCCTGACCCGCTGATACAAGGCAGGATGGATCCATGACACCACCACACAGCTCTGACCGCTGATACAAGGCAAGGATGGATCATGACACCACCACCACCGCCGAGCCGCGATACACGGCAGGATGGACCATGACACCACCACCACCAGCCTGAGCCGCTCTGATGACAAGGCGGATGGATCCATGACACCACCACCACCAGCCTGACCCGCGATACAAGGCAGGATGGACCATGACACCCCACCACCAGCTGAGCCGTGATACAAGGCAGGATGGATCCATGACACCACCACCACCAGCCTGACCGCTGATACAAGGCAGGATGGATCCATGACACACCACCACCAGCCTGAGCCCTGCGATGATACAGGCAGGATGGATCCATGACACCAGCACCACCAGCCTGAGCCGCTGATACAAGGCAGATGGATCCATGCTTTATGTTGTTGAAGCCCAAATTCTGACCCTACCATCCGAATGTCGCAGCAGACAGGCAAAGTTTTTCCAATCTTCTACTGTCCAATTTTGATGAGCTTGTGCAAAGTTGTAGCCTCAGTTTCCGTTCTTAGCTGAAAGGGAGTGGCACCCGGTGTGGTCTTCTGCTGCTGTAGCCCATCTGCCTCAAAGTGTGACGTACTGTGCGGTCAGAGATGCTCTTCTGCCTACCTTGGTTGTAAGGGTGGCGATTTGAGTCACTGTTGCCTTTCTATCAGCTCGATCGAAACAGTTGCCCATTTCTCGACCTATGGCTCAACAAGGCATTTCCGCCACAGAACTGCCGCTCAATGGATGTTTTTTCTTTTCGGACCATTCTCTGATAAACCCTAGAGATGGGTAGTGCGTGAAAATCCCAGTAGATCAGCAGTTCTGAAATACTCAGACAGCCCTTCGGCAACCAACAACCATGCCACGTTTCACAGGCCCAAATCACCTTTCTTCCCCCATACTGATGCTCGGTTTGAAACTGCAGGAGATTGTCTGACCATGTCTACATGCCTAATGCACGAGTTGCCGCCATGTGATTGGCTGATTAGAAATTAAGTGTTAACGAGCAGTGTGACAAGTGTACCTAATAATGTGGCCGGTGAGTGATCCTCATCCTGGTACCATTTCCTCGCGTTATAACACCTATCACCCCAACCCTAACTCCCTTCACCACCCCCTTGCCTACCCCTTCCCCTTTCTCTTTTTATATCCCTTCCTTCACCCCCTCTCTTCTCACTCCCTCACTCACTTACTCCTTCGGACCCATCTCTTTCCCACTACCCTCCATCTTTTCACCTCCCTCCTGCTCTTCCCTCTAAACCCTACCTTGACCCACCTCTGCCTACTTGACCCGCCGGTATCCCTCCCCAACCGATACTTCGGTAGGGATCTGTACTTATGTATGGTGAATGACTGCTTTATGAGCCTTAAACAGGCGCCCAGCTGTCAGGGTAACCAATCGATGCCCTCTGATGATGTCACAGGGAGCATCGATTGGCTATTCAAGATGGCGGCCTCAATCGTAACCACGGTCGGCTTTGGTTTGTGGCACCTAATAGGTTGTAATACAGCTGACACCTGCCACGTATGGAGAGGGATCAGCCCGTGACCCCTCTCCATACTCCCCTTACTGAACACGACGTATATAGTCACACAGCTGTAACCAAATGTTTCACCTATATATGTTCCATGGGAAACGGCCTCTTACATTTGTACTGATGTCTTACACCATTATGGTCCTTTAGCTTAAATCAGCTCAAGAGTAACATGAAAAAAGGAGAAGCTTGTGTTGTGATGCAGTCTTCATTGTAAGCAAGGAGTTAACATGAGTGAAGTGAATGGAAATAAATAAATCAGCACAACACGAGGATTGCTTGAAATAGTTAATGATGTTCCATCATCATGTTCTGCAATTCTCCAGTGTTAAGACGGATCAGGACACAATCACCGGGGAGCAGATCCAGAATGATGTGAGATGAGATCAGACAATGTAAAATATCTCCCATCATCCTGTATAAGAAGAGGGGAGATGATAGCAGTCAGCAGGGTGGCCCTGATCCTCCGAGCCGCTGTCTCGTGTCACTGCTGCTCCTCATCATGTCCTACTGAGGAGAGGAGACACTTCTGCTTCACAATCATCATCATCATCCTACAACTACAAGGAGATGTTCAGTCTTATTCCGATGCTTCTTCTTTTTTGGGTTTCATTAAAACAATTAGTCAGTAATCTTAACATTCGAGAAATTTATGACGAATTAAAAGAACGTTACCAGGATGGAGATCTCATCATCGGTGGACTTCTGACCATAGATCAGTATGTTATGGTGAACTTCAGGCGTAATGACACAGCTATACGATGCGGAGAGTAAGTCCTGAATTCATGTATGTAATGTCCATAAGAGAAGTGATGAGAATAGTGTGAGGCCTACAGACATAGCTCCTCCCAACTCTCCATACACTACAAGCTCATACCTCCCATTTCTGGAAGGGAAAGAGGGACAAAATGGCAGCGAGCCCCCCTTAGCCACACCCATAATGACGCCCTGTCAACGTCCAAATTTCTTACCATAATATTATAATAATAATTGTCTCAATAATAATAATAATAAATTAATACCCAGCCCGGGATTTGAACCCAGGACCTCCAAACTCAACCCTGCCATAGAGAAATAGAGAGCCTCTACCGTCCAGGCTAAGTGGTTATCCATGAGTGTATTTTTCTGTAAAATATTATTCCTCTCTCTATATATCAGTGCATTGAGCCTGTGTCACAGTGTAACATTTACAGCTCTTAGTTGCAAAAAAATCTACTTATAGACGACCTCTAAGCCTAGTGGATAGAGGCTATGCGTCTCTATAGAGGCTGGAGGTTCTGGGTTCAATTCCTGGCCTGGCCAAAAATGTATTTAATTGAAGTAAATAGAGCCTTGTGTCTGGGAGACCATATATGGACAGATGGTGATATCTCCCTGATGATGTGGTCCCTGCGCTGCCATTAAACCAACCAATGTCTGTAGAAGTCATTCAGTACTGCAAGTTTTGGCTTTGAAAGTATATACAGTCACGGCCAAAAGTTTTGAGAAAGCTACAAATGTTAATTTTTACAAAGTCTCCTGCATCAGGTTTTATAATGGCAATTTGCATAAACTCCAGAATGTTATAAAGAGGGATCAGCTTAACAGCAATGAATTGCAAAGTCAATGTTTGCCTAGAAATGAACTTTTTCCTCAAAAACACATTTCAACACATTTAAAAGGAGCAGGTAACATGGTGTCAGTGATGTCCCCAGTAACACATGTGTGGGTGCTGAGGACAGGGCTGGGGATCAATCTGTCATGATTAAGTAAGAATCACAGCACTGGACACTTTACAAGGAGGCTGGTGCTTGTCATCATTGTTTCTCTCCTGTTAACCATGGTTATCTCTAAATAAACACGTGCAGTCATCATTGCACTGCACAAAACTGTCCGAACAGGGAAGAGTATCGCAGCTAGAAAGATTGCACCTCAGTCACCAATCTATCGCATCATCCAGGAATCCAAGGAGAGAGGATGCAGTGTTGCCAAAAAGGCTCCAGGGCGTCCAAGAAGGACCAGCAAGCACAAGGACCATCTCTTAAAAGTGTTTCAGCTTGGAAATGGGGCTCCCAGCAGTGCAGAGCGTGCTCAGGAATGGCAGGTGTGAGGCATCTGCACGCACTGTGAGACTCTTGGAGCAAAACCTGGTGTCAAGGAGGGCAGCAAAGAAGCCACTTCTCTCCAGAAAACCATCAGGGACAGACTGATATTCTGCAAAAGGTCCAGGGACTCGACTTCTGAGGACTGGGGAAAAGTCATTTTCTGTGATGAATCCCCTTTCCGATTCTTTGGAACATCTGGAAAACAGCTTGTTGGGAGAAGACAAGGTGAGCGATGCCACCAGTCTTGTCTCATGCCACCTGTAAAGCCTCCTGCAGCCATTCATGTGTGGGGCGGCTTCTCAGCCAAGGGAATCTGCTCTCTCACAGTCCTGCCTAAAAACACATCCATGAATAAAGAATGGGACCAGAATGTCCTCCAACTTTTCCCAACCGTCCCGGAGCAGTTTGGTGATCAGCAATGCCTTCTCCAGCATGATGGAGCACCTTGCCATAAAGGTGAGAACTAAATGGCTCAGGGAACAAAACATAGAGATTTTGGGACCATGGCCTGGAAACTCCCCAGATCTTATCACATTAAGAACTTGGGGTCAATCATCAGGAGACGGGTGGACAAACAAAAAACAACAAATTGTGACAAAATTCAAGCATTGATTGTGCAGTAATGGACGGCTATCAGTCAGGATTTGGTCCAGAAGGTGATTGAGAGCTGCCAGGGAGAACGGCAGAGGTCCTGGAGAAGAAAGAGCAACAATGCAAATATTGACTCGCTGCAGTAACTCCTTCTCACTGACAATAAAAGCTTCTGTTCCTCATAATATGATTACACTTGTATTTCTGTATGTGATAAAAATGTCTGACAAACACACATAAAAACCAGAGGGCAACAGATTATATAATATTTGTGTCATTCTCAAAACTTTTGGCCATGACTGTACTAGGCAGAACACATAGATGGGACAACCCCAGCCTGTGTGGGACCTGGTTGGAATATCTGGGACTATCTCCCAGCTACCTGTGATGGCAGGACAGAAGTAAAAAACTAGGACTTTCCCAAATCTGGGATGGTTGGGAGCTGTGCAAACCTCTGTAAAATATCACCAGTAATACACGATGAGGCTACAGACATACCTCCTCCCATCTGTCCATTCACTACAAGCCTCTGTATCATGTACCCTATAAAAGGGGGTTTTAGCCAGGTCTGGCCCGCTTCAATCTTCACCTCAAGCTTGCAAGTGCTGTGAGGCAGAACTGGAGACTGTTTCCTGGGGCACATCCTTGGCAGTTATCATAGGCGATCCCCTTGTCATGCACTGTGTTTAATGGAAAGGTGTTGCATGGCTGTTCAAGCTGGTGACCCCTGCTTCCTCTTCGGTTACGGCACTGTTGCCATGTCTGGCTGTGCATCAGCCTGCCCAGCGGTCTGCAAGTAGATCACGGCCGCTGGCTCATTTGATCGCGGTGGAGATGAGGTCCGCGCATGTGCACTGGGGCTAGCTAGCTTGGACACCTTTCGAGCCCTCAACTCCAACTCCTCCTGATGGTGCTCACTGTCTTCCTCTGACATGTCAACAAGCGAATCAGAGGTGCCTGGTAATCGTAGCCATGTATGGCCACAGCGGGACCGCAGTATGTCTTCCAGGGTTTCTAGCCTGGTTCCTCAACCAGAGTTACCGGCCAACTCTGCGCCACCTGTGAGTGCTCCTGCAGGTCCTTCTGGAACTGGTGAGTTCCAATTTGGGGGAGGGTAGTCAGGCCGGGGTGGGAGGGTAGATATTGCAGTCTTTAAAAACCCTGCTGCTCGAGACCTCCCATTAAGTCCGGCAGGTCCTCAACCCACGTGCACGAGCAGAAGGAGCCCGGTGAGCATAGCCTCGATGGGTCAGTGGCATATAGGCCATAAAGTCCAAAATTGAGTCGGCTTTCTGCCTCTTGCCATACACCCTGATTGCTACCACCTGCTAGGGTGCTGCGTGGATGGGTAATATAACTACAATGCTTGTCTGCCTATGGGTGGCTCTATCTCCTGTTGATATTTTGAGATGTTCAGTTTATTCCTGGAGTGGGTGGTATGTCAGGAGTCTGGCCATCGCTCGGTCATTCATTATCTGGATGACTTACTATTCATCAGGTAGCTCAGTGTGTGCTTTTCTGTTGTCTACTTTTCGTTTTCTCATGCAGTATTTTGGAGTACCCTTGTTGAAGAAAAAGACAGGGGGTCCCAGGACGGTGATCACTTTCTTGGAAGTCTAGCTTGATTCCGTTGCCATGGTTTTATGCCTGCCCGAGGACCAACTTTAGCGCTCGTTCGATGGTTTCTGTTTAGTCCACGTTGCGTCTATAGTCTTTGTTGGGCATGCTGGTTTTTGCGTGCAGAATAAGGCGATGGGGAAAACATTTTCCCACCGTTTGTCCCTGGCAACCAAAGAGACGACTAAGCCTAATCATTACATTAGGATTACTTGATCCCTGCGGAGGACCTAATGGTATGGCAACATTTCCTGTTGTCTTACAATGGGCAAACTTGTTGGCTTCCTCCTCCTGTCTCTATCTCTGAACTGTCTTTGTACATTGATGCAGCTAGTTCCACCGGCTTTGATACAGTGTATGGGAATGATTGCTGCTCCACGCCATGGCCGGCCGAGTGGCGGTAGTCGGGCTTGTGCAGGAACCTGACCCTGCTGATATTTTTTCCCATAGTAGCAGCGATAGAAATTTTGGACTCGATAATTCATCAGTGGTGTGTTGCATTTACAAATTATCTTCTTCTTCTCTCCGAGTGCTGTCACTTGGTCGACATTTGGTGTTACGCTGTTTGCAATATAATATTGTTTTCAGGACATGTTACGTTCCAGGTGTACTTAGTTCTGTTGCTGACTCCTTATCCAGATTTTATTGGTAGGATTTCCGGTTCCTGCTACCAACATCCCTCCCGTAGGGGCAGGGGTGTCCACCCGAGCTGTGGGAATTGACCCGAGCTTGATTTTGCTGGTGCGGGCGTCAGTGTCAAAACCTGGCTGCTGTTTGTGGTGTTGAGACCAGTGGCCACCTACAATGCTGAGAGGCTGTCTTTTGCATGCCAATACTTGGCAGTCCTTAGGGAAAGTAGGCTGACTCCACTAAGTCATTCATAGTGCGCCAGATTCTGAAGGGTTGGAAATAGGAAGGTGTCTCTAATGAGTGTTGTCAACCAGTTTTTTTTTAGCTTACTCTGCTCCCTGGTACAGGCCTGCTCAGCTATGTGTTCATCTGCGCGCAAAACATTACTTTTTTCCCTGGCCTTTAGTTTGTCCTTTTTCAGTGGCTTCCCCATAGGGTAGCTGGTCCGTTTTGAAGAGGGATGTGGTGCTGGCGCCTGATTTGGTCCGCATACGTATTCAGAGGTCGAAGACCGACATTTATTGGAGGGGTTCCTGGGTACATTTACAGGCAGTGGCGGGAGTCAGAGCTGAGGGTCAGTGAACCCCCTGAACAACTGTGGATGATGACACTAGCCGATACTGGGACCAAGGTCGAGGTACAGGAACGTTAGGCAATCACGTAGTCAGATAGTCAGAAGCAGGCAGAAGTTCAAGGCAGAAGGCAGAGGTGCAGAGTCAGGGTTTAGTCCAGGGTCACAATGGGAGGTCAGAACAGGAACACTAGCAATGCAGGGAAACAGCTTTCTCAATGGCATGAAGCATAAAGATACGTCGGGGGTTGAATGGATGTGTACTGCGGCTGTAGCTCCACGTATAGCTGTGTACTGTGGCTGTATCATCATGCATGGCTGTGTACTGTGGCTGTAGCTCTATATATGGCTGTGTACTGCGGCTGTAGCTCTATATATGGCTGTGTACTGCGGCTGTAGCTCCATGTATGACTGTGTACCGCTGCTGTAGCTCCATGTATGACTGTGTACCGCTGCTGTAGCTCCATGTATGGCTGTGAACTGTGGCTATAGCTCCATGTATGACTGTGTACTG
>WNYA01002564.1:0-29455 GCA_019512145.1 Engystomops pustulosus | reverse complement strand
TTACTTGGCTGTGCGTCTCCTTGTTACTTTGAATGTGTGCGGTTGTAAGTGGTCGGACAGAACCACCAAAGTGACCCGATTGTGTGATGAGTCCGATGTGAGTCTCCTGTCCTTGAATGTGAGGGATTCGTGGGAGGTAAGAGGGTGTGTAAGGCCACGACGAGAAGATGTCAGTTGAACAGGTCGTGAGGCGGGTCCGGGCTTTATATTGTTGCTGCAAGTCCTCCGTCTTATAGTTGTGCGGGATGTAAGTGGGTGTCAGGCAAGAACGGAAGTGAAAGAGACCCGTTTGTGTAGAGGGTCCGGATGTAAGTCTACAGGATTCTGAATGTGAGGGTGGAAGTGGGTCGGCCAGAAGTGACCCGTGTAGTGTCGAGGGTCGACTGTGGAGTCCTCCTGTCCTTCTGAATGGTGCGGGTTGTCATGTATGGGTCACGCAGAAGTGAAGACCGCGTTTGTGTGAGGGTCGGCTTGTGAGTCTCCTGTCTTTGATGGTGAGGTTGGTAAGGGTCGGCCAGAAGTGACCCGGTTGTAGTGAGGTCCTTGGAGTGCTCTCCTTCCTTTGAATGTGGGTTTAAGTGGTCGACCAGAAGTGCCCGTGTGTGAGGGTTCACTGCGGTGCGGAGTTCTGCTGTCCTTTGAATGTGCGGGATTGTAAGTGGGGTCAGGCCAGAATGACCCGGTGGGTGAGGGTCCGGTGGTTCTCCTGTAGTTTTGGTGTGCGGGATTTATAAGTGGGGGTAAGGCCAGAGTGACGGTTGTGTGTGAGGTCGGGCTGGAGTCTACCTGTGCCTTTGAATGTGGGGCGTTGTAAGTGGGTCGGCCAGAAGTGACCCGTTGTTGTGAGGGTCGCCGCTGTGAGTCTCCTGTGCCTTTGAATGTGGTGTTGTAAGTGGGTCCAGCCAGAAGGAGTACCGTGTGTGTGAGGTCGGCTGTGAGTCTCCTGTCCTTTGAATGTGCGAGTTGTTAAGTGGTCAGGCCAGAAGTGACCCGGTTGTGTGAGGGTCGGCTGTGGTCTCCTGTCTTCTGAATGTGCGTGGTTGTAAGTGGCCGGAAGAAGTGGACCGTTTGTGTGAGGGTCCGGCTGTGCGAGTTCCTGCCGCTTTGAATGTGCGGTGTTGTAAGTGGGTCCGGCCAAAGTGACCCGTTTTTGATGGGTTCCGCGGTGCGTCTCTGTCCTGAAGTGTGCGGGTTGTAAGTGGGTCAGCCAGAGACAGAAGTGACCCGGTTGTGTGAGGGTCCGGTTCCTGCGAGGTCTCCTGTCTTCTGAATGTGCGGGTTGTAATGGGTCCGGGCCAGAAGTGACCCGGTGTTTGAGGTCTGCGGCAGTCTCCTGTCCTTTGAATGTGCGGGTTGTCAAGTGGGTCCGGCCAAGTGACCGAGTTGTGTGAGGGTCCAGCTGTTCGAGTCTCCTGTCCTTTGAATGTGCGGGATGTAAGTGGTCAGGGCAGAAGTGACCCGGTTGTGGAGGGTCCGCTGGCTGCAAGTCTCCGTCTTTGAGTTGTGCGAGGATGTAGTGTGGCAGGCAGAAGTGACCCGTTGTGTGAGGGTCCGGCTGCGAGTCTCCTGTCTTCTGAATGTGAGGGTTGTACAGGTGGTCCGGCCAGAATGACGAGTGTGTGAGGGTCGCTGTGAGTCTCCTGTCCTTGAATGTGGGGTTGTGTGTGGGTCGGCCAGAAGTGACCCGGTGTGTGAGGGGTCCGGCTGGCGTCTCCTGTCTTTGAATGTCGCGGGTCGTGTTGTAAGTGGGTACAGGCCATGAAGTGACCGGCGTTTGTGTGAGGGTCTGGCTGTAGGTCTCCTGTCTTGCATGTGCGGGTTGTAAGTGGGGTCAGGCCAGAAGTGACCCGGTTGTGTGGGGTCCGGCTGTGAGTCTCCTGTCCTTTGACTGTGCGGTTGTAAGTGGGTCCAGGCCAGAAGTGACCCGGTTGTGTGAGGTCCGCTGTGAGTCTCCGTCTTTGAATGTGCGGATTGTAAGTGGGTAGGCCAGAAGTGACCCGGTTGTGTGAGGGTTTTTCCAGGCTGAGGCGTCCTGTCCTTTGAATGTGGCGGGTTGTTGTAGCGGGTTGGTCAGCGGCCAGAAGTGACCCGTTGTGTGAGGGTCGGCTGTGAGTCTCCTGTCTTTGAATGTGCGGGTTGTAAGTGGGTCAGGCCAGAAGGACCCGGTTGTGTGAGGGTCCGCTGGAGTCTCCTGTCTTTGAATGGCGGTTGGTAAGTGGGTCGGAGAAGTGACCCGGTTGGGAGGGTCCGGCTGGGTCTCCTGTCCTTTGAGTGTGCGGATGTAAGTGTGGTCCTGCCAGAAGTGACCGTTGGTGAGGGTCCAGCTGTGAGTCTCCTGTGCCTTTGAATGTGCGGGTTGTAAGTGGGTCGGCCAGAAGTGACCGGTTGTGTGAGGGTCCGGCTGTGAGAGTCCCTGTCCTTTGAATGTGGGGTTGTAAGTGGGTCAGGGCCAGAAAGTGACCCGGTTGTTGAGGGTCCGGCTGCGAGTCTCCTGTCTTGAATGTTGCGGGTTGTAAGGGGTCGGCCAGAAGTGACCCGGTTGTGTGGGGTCCGGCTGTGAGTCTCCTGTCCTTGAAATGTGCGTGGTTTAGTAGTGGGTCAGCCTCAGAAGTGACCCGTGGTTGGAGGTCCGGCTGTGAGTCTCCTTCGTGCCTTGAATGTGCGGGTTGTAAGTGGGTCAGGCACAGAAGTGACCTGTTGGTGTGAGGTCCGGCTGTTCGGAGTCTTGTTTCTGAATGTGCGTGTTGTAAGGGGGTCAGGCCAGAAGTGACAGGTTTGTAGGGTGGGGTGGGCTGGCGAGTCTCCGTCTTTTGAATGGGGCGGGGTAAGTGGGTGCAGCGCGCCATAAGTGACCGGTTTGTGTGAGGGTCCGGCTGTGAGTCTCCTGTGCTTTGATGTGCGGTTGTAAGTGGGTCAGGCCAGAGTGACCGGTGTGTGAGGGTCCGGCCTGCGAGTCTCCTGTCCTTTGAATGTGCGGGATGTAAGTGGGGTCAGGCAGAAGTGACCGGTTGTGTGAGGGTCCGGCTGTGAGTTTCTCTGTCTTTGAATGTGCGGGTGTTGTAAGTGGGTCAGGACCAGAAGTGACCCGTGTGTGAGGGTCCCGGTTGGAGTTCCTGTCTTTGAATGTGCGGGTATGTAAGTGGGTCCGGCCGAAGTGACCCGGTTGTGTGAGGGTCGCTGTGAGTCTCTGTCCTTTGAATGTGCGGGTGTTGTAAGTGGGTCAGGCAAGAAGGACCGGGTGTGAGGGTCGGCTGCGAGTTTCCTGTCCTTTGAATGTGCGGATGTAAGTGGGTCAGGCCAGAAGTGGACCCGGTTGTGTGAGGGTCCGGCTGTGGTCTCCTGTCCTGAATGTGGGGTTGTAAGTGGGTCGGCCAGAAGTGACCCGATTGTGGTGAGGGTCCGGCTGTGAGTCTCCTGTCTTGAATGTGCGGGTTGTAAGTGGGTCAGGCCAGAAGTGACCGGTTGTGTGAGGCCGGCTGCGAGTCTCCTGTCCTTTGAATGTGGGGTGTAAGTGGGTCGGCCAGAGTGACCGGTTGTATTGAGGTGTCTGCTGTGGTCTCCGTCCTTGAATGTGTGGGTTGTAAGTGGGTCCAGCCAGAAGTGACCCGTGGTTGTGTGAGGCGTCCGGCCTGCGAGTCTCCTGTCTCTGAATGTGCGGTGGGTAAGTGGCCGGCCAGAAGTGACCGTGGTGTGAGGGTCCGGCTGTGAGTCTCGTTCTTGAAGGCGGGATGTAGTGGGCGCGGCCAGAAGTGACCCGAGTTGTGTGAGGGTCGGCTCTAGTCCTGTCCTTTAGTATGTGGGGATTGTAAGTGGGTCAGGCCAGAAGGTTGACCGGTGTGTGTGAGGTCCGGCTGAGTATCTCGTGTCTTGTGGCGGGGATATTAAGGTGGGTCAGGCCAGAATGGGACCGGTTGTGAGGTTTCTCGGCTGGAGTCTCCTGTCTTTAGATGTGGGGTTGTAAGTGGGTAGGAAGAAGTGACCTAGTTGTGTGAGGGTCGCCTGTGAGTTTCCGTCCTTTGAATGTGCGGAGTGAATGGGTCCAGGCTAGAAGTGACCCGTTGTGTGAGGCGTCCGGCTGTGAGTCTTACTGTCCGTTTTGAATGTGCAGGTTTGTAAGTGGGTCAGCAGCCCAGAAGTGACCGGTCTTGTGTGAGGGTCGCGTGAGTCTTGTCCTGTCTGAATCGGTGGGGTTGTAAGTGGTCGGATCAGAAGTGGACCGGTGTGTGGGAGTTCTGGCTGTGAGTCTCCTGTCTTGAATGTGCGGGTGTAAGTGGGTTCAGGCCAAGAAGGTGACCGATGTGGAGGTCAACTGGTGAGTTCCTGTCTCTCTGAATGTGCGGGTTTGTAAGTGGGTCCAAGGCCAGAGACCGGTTGTGTGAGGGTCCGCGCGATGTCGAGCTCTGTCCTTTGAAGTCGTGGGGTTGTAAGTGGGTCCGGCAGAAGTGGGACCGGCGTTGTATGAGGTTCTGGCTGTGCGTCTCATGTTCCTGAATGTTGTGGGTTGTAAGTGGGTCCGGCAAGAAGTGACCGTGTGTGAGGGTACAGCTGTGAGTCTCTGTCCTTGAATGTGCGGGAGTTGTAAGTGGGTCAGGCCACGAAGTGCCGGTTGTGTGTGAGGGTCCGGCCTGCAAGTCTCCTGTCTTTTAGTTGTGCGGGTGTAAGTGGTCAGGCAGAAGTGACCCGTTGTGTCGAGGGTACGGCTGTAAGTCTCCTGTCTCTTGAATGTGCGGGTTGTAAGTGGGTCCGGCCAGAAGTGACACGATTGTGGTGGGGTCCAGCGTGAGTCTCCTGTCCTCTGAATGTGACGGTGTTTGTAAGTGTGTCAGGCCAGAAGTGCCGGTGGTGTGTGAGGGTCCGGGGCCCTGCGAGTTTGTTTCTGAATGTGGGGTTAGAAGGGGGTCCGGCCAGAGTGAACCGGTTTGTATGAGGTTGTCTGGTGTGCGTCTCTGTCTTTGAAGTGTGGGTTTGGTGTGGTAAGTGGGTCCGGCCCAGCAAGTGACCGATGTGTTGAGCTGGCCAGCGTGAGTCTCAGTCCTCTGAATGTGCGGGTGTTGTAATGGGTCAGGCCGAAGTACCCGGGTGTGTGAGGGTCGGACTGCGAGTCTCCTGTCTTCTGAATGTGGAGGTTGTAAAGTGGGTACGGCCCAGCAGAAGTGACCGGTGTTGTATGAGTGTTCTGGCTGTGAGTCTCCTGTCCTTTGAAGTGCGGGATTGTAAGTGGGTCAGGGCCAGAAGTGACCCGGTGGTTTGTGAGGGTCCGGGCTTGCAAGTCACTGTCTTTAGTTGTGGGGATGTAAGTGGGTCAGGCAGAAGGTGACCCGGTTGTGTGAGGTCCCCGGCTGTAAGTTCGTGTGTCACTTTGAAGTCGGGCGTTTAAGGGGGTCCAGCAAGAAAGTGACACGGTGTGTGAGGGTTTCTGGCTGTGAGTTCCTGTCCTGATGTATTTTAGGCAAGTGATGTTGGGAGGTCCTGTGAGTTGCTTGAGTAGGAGTGGGTCAGGCTAGAGTGACCTGGTTGTGTGAGGGTACGGCTGTTGTGAGTCTTCTGTCCTGTGAATGTGCAGGTTGAAGTGGGTGCAGCCTAGAAGTGACCTCTGGTGGTGTTGAGGGTCGGCTGTGAGTCCTATTGTCTGTGAATGGAGAGGATGGGTTTGTAAGTGGGGTCAGGCAGAGGGACCGGTGTGTGGGGTTCGGATTGCTGAGTCTCACTGTCCTGTGAATGCGCGGGTGTAAGTGGGTCAGGCCAGAAGTGACCGGTGTGTGGGGGGTCTGGCTCGAGTTCTGTCTTTGAATGTGCGGGTTGTAAGTGTGGTCAGGCCAGAAGTAGTGACACGGTTCTGTTGTGAGGGTCGGCGCGTTGAGTCTCGTCCTTTGAAGTGCGGTGGTTGTAAGTGGGTTTCAGGCCAAGTGAAAGTGACCCGGTGTGTGTGAGGTCCGGCTGCCTGGAGGTCTCCTGTCCTTTGAATGTGCGGGTTGTAAGTGGGTCAGGCCAGAAGTGACCCGGTGGTGTGAGGGTCCGGCTGTGAGTCTCCTGTCCTGTGAGTGTGCGGTCTGTAAGTTGATCTGACTAGATGACTCTGTTCATGTTCCAGCGGTTACTAATCTATGAAAGGCCAGTGGTGACCCGGCTTTTATAGATCCAGTCTGTGTGATCTTGATCCCCTAAATGCCAAGTCTGTGAGTGAGGAGGGATAGAAGTTATTCTGAGACTAGAGAATTAGATATCAGACACAGGTCTAATAATTACATGTAAATTGTCCCTAAGTCTTTATTCAATCCTTTTGTTTCTATTAGTAACAGTCCCCAGTCTCTCCTATAGGGGGCAGTGTGTGTTCTCTCTTTCAGCAGTGGAGATGAATAACGTTCGGCCTGCGGGGTCCAGAGGAGACGATGGTACCGGGAGCACCCCCCATGTTCTGCAGTACTGGATTATATTGTGGCCTTGGTCCAGGGTTTTAGAACCGATCGCCTTTTCCGGGGGTCAAGAAGGAATTTTTCCCTGAGACACGAATTGTCCAGGTTTTTCGCCTTCTTCTGGATCAATAGGTTTAGGTACAGGACGAGGGTTGTATATAATAAACCATGTTTAACCCTCCACGTTCTTTGTCCTGTTATTTTTCAGTGATACAACTCTCAGGTCATTCTGAATAATGGTTCCTAGGCCTGTAACCCGTAGCAACGGCCATAGAGTGCCACACAGATACACGGGAGGGAATTATGGCGCAGGTCTATTATTCTGGCTGCACCAGTTCTCTGTCTGAACTTGCACTAGAAACAATGTACAAACTGGTTTCATATGTATTTAAAGGACATACACAACCAGTTCCACTGACGGTAGGTGCGCGGCACTTACCTGCGGGTTTCTTTATGCAATAAGTGGAACTGTTCTTAGTGATTAAAGAAAAATTTTAAGTAAAAAAAAAAGAAAAATTTGCACCTAAAGGGGCTGTTAGCGCTTAGTTTGAGTTTGTGAGACATTTAATACAGCGACTCAACAGAATTGTGGTGGACGCTGTATAGTAAAGTTGGTGCCCACTTCCCGAGCAGCGCAGGGGGCGCCAGATAATTGGAGACTGTGCCCCTGTATACAATAATATTCTGCTGCACATTAGTGAGGCAAACTGCACTACTTTTGATAAATCTGGCCCTATGTGCAGTGGTGTATCTACTGTAGTGGAGTCCATTGGGCCAGCAAAATTCTTAACAGGGCCCCACATCAGGTTCCATCAGAATTGTTAACATTCTAGACAGATTTATGTCATGAAGGCCCCTAGAATTCCCTCCATTACCCTACTGCACCCCATTGGAGTCAATTGTAACAAAGCAGAGTGCTCTGGCCATGAAACATGACTGCCCCCAGGGCCGCCAGGGGGGTCTAGTGGGACTGTATTCAAAAATTTAGGGGGGACGGGGCAATTTGTATAATTAATGAAGTATAGTGTCCAGTACAGGCAGTCCCCTACTTAAGAACACCTGACTTACATACGACCCCTAGTTACAAGCGGACCACTGGATATTGGTAATGTACTGTACTTTAGTCCTAGGCTACAATAAACAGCTGTAACAGTTATCTCAGGCGTCTGTAATGAAGATTTATTGTTAATCCTGGTTCTTATGAGAATCCAACATTTTTAAAAATCCAGTTGTCACAGAGACCAAAAAAATTTGGACTGGGGTTACAATAATAAAGTATACGGTTCTGACTTACATACAAACTCAACTTAAGAAGAGACCTACAGACCCTATCTTGTATGTAACCCGGGGACTGCCTGTATATAAAATTCATCAGGGGACTCACTTACGAACGACTGAGCGCAAAAAAGTGGTGCCCTCTGATGGAGAAGTGCAGGAAGCGCCAGATTCATGCAGAACCTGCGCCAGAAATCCTGAATCTCCACAATAGTCATAGAGGACGGTCACATACAATTCAAAGTTATATATAATGAAAAGAGCTTATAAAAAATGACAGAAAACATGCAATATACAAACAAAATATATATATTTACAGGCGGTCCCCAGGTTACATACAAGATAGGGTCCATTGGTTTGTTCTTACGTTGAATTTGTATGTAAGTCGAAACTGTATATTTTATAATTGTAGCTCCAGACTTTTTTTTTTTTTTGCCCCACAGACTGACTGATCAGCTAGGGACCAGGGATTATCAATAAAACTTCATTACAGGCACCTTACAGCCGATCATTGAAGGCAGGGACCAAAGTAACATCCAGAGAGCTTCACCAGAGGTCATCGTGGGCAGAGGGGTTTGTCTTTAACTAGGGGTCATCTGTAAGTCGGGAGTGTCCTAAAGTAGGGGACTGCATATATGTAGTTGACAAGGTAAGCGGGCTCAAATGGATCGTGCCATGATGGCGGGGCCCTGGGCCACTGCTGTGCTACTGCGCATGCGCGAACCTGATAACTTCCGATGTCACTAGTCAGCTAATCCTAGCGCATGCGCAGTTATATAGCTGCACGGTCTAGATCTTTAGAACGCGAGGCATACGTTACATGGCCCTGGGCCAATGCCCATATAAGTGACCTGCATTCTAGTCTGCTGCAACCTGTGATCTAGAGCCCTCTCTATAGGCACCCTTGCCATCACCCCAGGGTAGAGTTTGCCAGACGGGACACAACGCTTCTTGCAGTCCCAGGCAACACAGGACTGTAGTAGGAAGCTACAACTTCTTCTCCTTCTTTGTACTGTAATGGTGTCTTCGGGTGCCTATACAATTTAAACCCTTGAAAGAGCAGGGAGTAATAAGTTACTGCTTAATTTGTCGCATTGGCACTTTGCGAAAAATATGTGGGTTTTGGTCTTAAAGGTTTCCCATCACTGCTCTATACGGTACTGTATAGGATGGTTCCTGAGCACATACTGTGTGTGTCATGACAGCTGTTTATGTCAGATCACTAAGACTCATTTATAACTTTGTCTTGACTTTTCACAGTATTTGACAAAGGCTTATATTTTAGCTGAAACGTTATACTTTGGATTTCCGCAATAAAACTTTGTTCATTAACTTAAACTTTGTGTGCCTGGATAGTCTTTCACCCTGAATGGCTAGAAGACCCCTTTATCACTAGGCTGAGTGAAACAGAACCTTATCAACCTAATTACACTGTCCCTTAATCAACGTATCGGTCTAAGAGTTTTATGACTCTTTGTCTCCTCTTGCCGCTCGAGACGCTGTGGCTGCAAAAGGTGTTAGTTAGGTGGGGGATTTGAGAAGGCCCCCTACTCCGCCTGGCCATATTTATCACAGGAGGTATAAGAGCAGAGGACTACAACTCCCAGCACATCCCGGCTGTTATTATATGATATCAGAGGACATTACAAGAGGATGTATAAGAGTACAGAAGAGGAGAGCACTACAACTCCCAGCATGCCCTGGCCGTTACGTGATATCAGAGGACATTATAGGAGTAGGTATAAGAGGAGAGGACTACAACTCCCAGCAGGCCCTGGCTGTTATGTGATATCAGACTACATTACAGGAGGAGGTATAAGAGAGCACTACAACTCCCAGTGTGTCCGGAGCTATAGTATAGGAGTTGGTCTAGGAACTACAACTCCCAGCATCTTTCATATTTGGTTTTGCAGTAAAAACACACTTGCACCCGGAGGCTGTAGTCACATGGTGCGGTTCTAAAGTGCAGTGAAAGCGCTGTGTGAACCCAGCCTAAAGCTTATCTAACCCTCCGGTTCGCCTCCATTCTTTCCCTTCCCTCCACACTATAGGAAATCATTACAGATCAGTTTATGCTTCCGCCATATTGTAGCCTAAAGCAGGTTCTGCTGCAGCTGCTTCCACAATGACTTGTTTATAGGTGCAGAAACTGCAGCCAGAGTCTTATTTATAGCTGCAGATCTGACTGATCACATGACGATGTCATCATTACAGGTCCTCATTATCCTCCGCCCCTTTGGGTTTCTGATCACATGACCATGACATCATCACAGGTCCTCAGTGTGTATCTGATCACATGACCATGACATCTACACAAATCCTCAGTGTGTGTCTGATCACATGACGATGACATCATCACAGGTCCTCAGTGTGTGTCTGATCACATGACGATGACATCATCACAGGTCCTCCGTGTGTGTCTGATCACATGACGATGACATCATCACAGGTCCTCAGTGTGTGTCTGACCACATGACGATGACATCATCACAGGTCCTCAGTGTGTGTCTGATCACATGACGATAACATTATCGCAGGTCCTCAGTGTCCTACACCCCTTTGTGTGTCTGATCACATGACGATGACATCATCGCAGGTCCTCAGTGTCCGTGTCTGATCACATGACGATGACCTCATCACAGGTCCTGCAGGCTCCTGGACTTAGCCTCTGGGGATCAGGTCCTGGTTGGGTGAGTACACGAGCACTATCACAGTGTTGTCTTCCGGTATCACACTACCTGCAGGAGCTGGAGGACTTCTTGTATTTAGCGGAGCCATCCTGGCCGTCGTGTCAGTCAGTGAGAAGGCACACAGGAGGATGGGTCCTGCAGGAAACATGAGCAGTGGCTGCTGCGCCGCTTATCTCTGTACAATCAGCTCTAACGGAAATTATTAAAAGTCCATTGAAATCTGTAGACATTGAACATGTCTGTTAGACTCACATAATACAGGCAGTCCCCGGGTTACGTGCAGGAGAGGTTCTGTAGGTTTGTTCTTAAGTTGAATTTGTATGTAAGTCGGAACTGTATATTTTATCATTGTAATCCCAGCCAGAACTTTTTTGGTCTCTGTGACAATTGGATTTTAAACATGTTGGGTTGTCATCAGAACCAGGATTAACTATAAATCTTAATTGCAGACACCTGCGATAACTGTTATAGCTGATCATTGTAGCCTAAGGCTAAAGTACAATAAATTACCAACATCCAGAGGTCCGTTTGTAACTAGGGTTCGTCTGTAAGTCGGGTGTTCTTAAGTAGGGGACCGCCTGTAATCAGTTTATACAAATAACAATTGCAGGAGCATTACATGAGATTACACTGCGCTAAAGATCCGGGGACCACAGAATCTGGGGGAACAAATGGCTGATAGGACGTATATTGCCACAAGTAGATCTATTCTTCTTTCTATTGCTCAGATATTTACAAACCAACAATCTTAAAACCATGTTAAAAACTTAAAAGCAAAAAAAAAAACCGCAAAACACACACAAGTAGTGAGAAATGTTTGGACTGAGTTCACACTCTGCTTAATGTGTGGTAACTGCACCTCAAGCGTTAGACAATTTATATGAAAGTCATTCATTCCACGGAGTCCAGACTCATACAGCACAGTGTGTGTCATAAGAGGTTTTGCATGGTATTAAAACATACAAGTCTCTCCTCCGGCAGCCCAAAGGTTTAATATATACGGGGTTTATGTTCCTACTGATGTCTCTAATTTGTCCTAGCCAGTATATTAAAAATTTTTGGCATGCATGTTGGACACTTTCAAACTCGAAAGTCTATTCTTGTTCTTAGAAATGGAGGTCATTCAAATTGCCAAAGGGTGTGTACTACTCCCTTCAGAGGAGAGCACAAACAGGCTCTAACCTGAGCAGAAAGAAGTGGGAGGCCCCGCTGCACAACTAAGCAACAAGACAAGTGGGGGGCGGAGCTACGACCGGGATGTGAGAGGACGTGCGGCAGGTGAGCTCCCGCTGCTACCCCGATATACCGCCGTGCCCAGCCTGAACCCTGGTGTTAAGTGCCGCCATACCTGTACCCCAGATAGGGGAGACCATTCTGCAGCTGCCGGAGCTTTTTTTTTTTTTAAATGCGGTGGTTTTTCCGAATCCGTCGGGTTACCGTTCGGCCACGCCTCCCGATTTCCGTCGCGTGCATGCCAGCGCCGTTGCGCCACAAACCGATCGCGTGCGCCAAAATCCCGGGGCAATTCAGGGAAAATCGGCGCAAATCGAAAATATTTGGGTAAAACATCGGGAAAACGCAAATAGGGCCCTTAGTAAATGACCCCCATTTAAGCAAAACGCCTCTAATTTATCCATGAACTATTTAGGGAAGAAGCCGAGAGCTGGTCTTCTACCTGTAATGAGTGGCCGCCCAGTCACCAGATCTCAGCCCCATTGAGTTGTTGTGGGAGCAGCTTGATCGTATGGTTCACAAAAAGTGCCCATCAAGCCGATCCAACTAGTGGGAGGAGCTTCTGGAAGCGGGGGGGGTGACATTTCTCCAGATTACCTCAGCAAATTAACAGCTAGAGATGATCTGCAATGCTGGGACTTCAGCAAAGGGGACATTATTTAATGACAGCAAAGTCTGAAGGAGAAAATGATTGCAAATAGAAAAAACAAACCTTGTCAAAGTAGAAGTTTTCATGGAAAACACAAAACTGTCTGGGTGACCGCAGACTTTTGAGCGGCAGTGGATCTTTTGAAATTAATTTGGCATCTAGATCTGAATGAGGTGTCATCCCAGGAATGGAAAAATAACTTTTATTATGAGCCTCCAACTTATTATCTACTTGTTTAACACCGGTTTGGCCACTAATAAAATACCAGGGTACATACAAGAGCCTAAGAGGGTCACCCATATACTCCGTACCCTTGTAAAAATTGTCAGCCAGACTCGTGACTTCCTGTGATGTCATGGGTCCTGGCGGATGGAGGGGGTTAGGTGCTCATTATTGTACGCAGGCCCCCTCTGTCATAACCCATATCAGTGGTTGGAAGGACATGTGGATGTCATCGGCAGGCCACCACTGGCATGGGAGTCATTATCACTGAGGGAATAACCTTATCGAGTAAGTGAAGTAATCCACAGCTCTTTCTGTTGGTGAACAATCCCTTTAAGGTCAGTCACAGCAGATTTTTAGTCTCATTATTTTGGTTTTCTTTTTGATTTTTTTTATTGTGGTCCTCAACCCTCTCACTTTGAAGCTCCATTCCCTCATTATATTAGTCAATTGCACAAACACATGTAA
The DNA here is from genome assembly GCA_019512145.1 of Engystomops pustulosus. Taxonomy (NCBI): domain Eukaryota; kingdom Metazoa; phylum Chordata; class Amphibia; order Anura; family Leptodactylidae; genus Engystomops; species Engystomops pustulosus. Next base: position 16,505 of record WNYA01002564.1, on the reverse strand, counting down.
AATATCCCGGTTTGCTGAGCCTTGGATCACACAATAACCACTAATCCGCTTCAGAGCCTGTGAACCAGTAGTGAGTATCTTAGAGCCTAGACAATACCTAATAATAGCTTATAGGACAGAACATTCTGCCTTTTATTTAGTCCACAAAGAAGTTTTTGGGGGGTTTAATTAATTTTTCATCATGGATTGTAAATCTTTCTTCGTGTCCCTGCATCACAGGTGCCATATGACCAGTGTTACCTTTCCAACCAACCTACTGAGGATGGACAAAAATGAGAAGACCCAGAGGATACTAAGCATTACCCTGGAGATCATTTACCTGTTGACCGGGGAGGTGAGGGATTATAGGAAGGGCATGACTTGAGAGGTGGAGGGTGTTGGAACAGGAGAGGTGAGGGTGTTCACAGGAACATAACTAGTAAGATGGGGGATTCAGGGAGGGACATGACAGGCGAGGGAAGACCGGAAGGACGGGACAGGCGAGGGGAGACGGGAAGGACGGGACAGGCGAGGGGAGACGGTGAAGGGGGGTGGTGAGTGGGCACTACAGAAAGACTAATGGGGCACCAGAATGGGGCATTGTGAGTGAGGGGCAATGACAACAGAAAGAAGGGGCAGTAGAGCGATTTGGCAAGTTCTGTGCAGCGCTGCGTAATCTGTGTGCGCTATATAAATAAAGAATTATTATTATTACTATGTGGGTCCACCCGGAAGTAATCGTTTAGTCCGGCAGGACTGTTTCCGGGACAGCACAGAATCGGTTGCTGGTGAGGAGAGAAGCGTCTGTGTGCGGTATGTACGGCAGAGCTGTGCCCGGGCTCATCACCTGCTCAGTGTCCGGGACCGGATGCGGGGGCCCAGGGGGCGGGGCTTCTTGTCTAGGACTCCAGGGATGAGGGCGCTGGACCTTGTCAGGAGGCGGCCATTGGCCACTGCCCGGCCTGTCACCCATCACTGGGACAGGAGAGCCCCCACTGCCCGGCCTGTCACCCATCACTAGGGCAGGAGACGCCCCACTACCCGGCCTGTCACCCCTAGGAGAGGAGAGCCCCCACTACCCGGCCTGTCACCCATCACTAGGACAGGAGAGACCCCATTACCCGGCCTGTCACCCATCACTAGGACAGGAGACGCCCCACTGCCCGGCCTGTCACCCATCACTAGGACAGGAGACGCCCCACTGCCCGGCCTGTCACCCATCACTAGGACAGGAGACGCCCCACTGCCCGGCCTGTCACCCATCACTAGGACAGGAGAGACCCCACTGCCCACCGGGAGGGCTCAGTATGTACCCTTCTTTTTGTTTCCTTGCTCCGAGCCTCGCAGGGGGTTGTGCCATATTCATGGGAAACCCCCTTTAAACACAATGGCGGGTCAGTAGGTCCATCATCTTCCTTCTGGTGTCATCTGTACGTCAGCACACATTCGGCCGATGAGAAGGGTAGGTACTCGGGGAGACTCTGAAGGGGGGTGGTGAGTGGGCACTACAGAAAGACTACTGGGGCACCAGAATGGGGCATTGTGAGTGAGGGGGCAATGACAGCAGAAAGGGGCAGTAGAGCGATTTGGCAAGTTCTGTGCAGCGCTGCGTAATCTGTGTGCGCTATATAAATAAAGAATTATTACTATGTGTGGGCCACCTATAGGAGGGTTAGACCATCATTTACCTGAAGATAAATGACCAACCCAAAATGGTCTCCACATCTTGTGCTACAAGAAAATGGCAGCCGGGTTGCGGTTCCTTTGTTTTATTTTTCCTACATTCGGGATTATCCTCAAAGAAGCTGTCGCCATGTTGGATACTGGCGCTGCCCGGACTCCGTGTACAGCAGTAAGCCAATCACAGGGCACAGCTGAATCACGTGTACGCCAGGAGGCCGGAAGTAATCGTTTAGTCCGGCAGGACTGTTTCCGGGACAGCACAGGATCGGTTGCTGGTGAGGAGAGAAGCGTCTGTGTGCGGTATGTACGGCAGAGCTGTGCCCGGGCTCATCACCTGCTCAGTGTCCGGGACCGGATGCGGGGTCTAGGGGCGGGGCTTATTACCTAGGACTTCAGGGATGAGGGCGCTGGACCTTGTCAGGAGGCGGTCATTGGCCACTTGCCCGGCCTGTCATCCATCACTGGGACAGGAGAGCCCCCCCCGTGCCCGGCCTGTCACCCATCACTAGGGCAGGAGACGCCCCACTGCCCGGCCTGTCACCCCTAGGAGAGGAGAGCCCCCACTACCCGGCCTGTCACCCATCACTGGGGCAGGAGAGACCCCACTGCCCGGCCTGTCACCCATCACTAGGACAGGAGAGACCCCACTGCCGGCCTGTCACCATCACTAGCACAGGAGAGACCACTGCCGGCTGTCACCATCACTAGGACAGGAGAGACCCCCTGCCCGGCCTGGCACCCATCACTAGGACAGAGAGGACCCCACTGCCGGCCTGTCACCCATCACTGGGACAGGAGAGACCCCACTGCCCGGCCTGTCACCATCACTAGGACAGGAGAGACCCCACTGCCCGGCCTGTCACCCATCACTAGGACAGGAGAGACCCCACTGCCCGGCCTGTCACCCATCACTAGGACAGGAGAGACCCCACTGCCCGGCCTGTCACCCATCACTGGACAGGAGACCCCCACTGCCCGGCCGTCACCATCACTAGGACAGGAGAGACCCCACTGCCCGGCCTGTCACCCAGCACTGGGACAGGAGAGCCCCCCCGGCCGGCCTGTCACCCATCACTGGGACAGGAGAGCCCCCCCGTTGCCGGCCTGTCACCCATCACTAGGGCAGGAGTAGCCCCCCCGTGCCCGCCTGTCACCCATCACTAGGGCAGGAGAGCCCCCCCGTGCCCGGCCTGTCACACCTCAACTAGGGCAGGAGAGCCCCCCCGTGCCCGGCCTGTCACCCATCACTAGGGCAGGAGAGCCCCCCCGTGCCCGGCCTGTCACCCATCACTAGGGCAGGAGAGCCCCCCCGTGCCCGGCCTGTCACCCATCAATAGGCAGGAGAGCCCCCCGTGCCGGCCTGTCACCCATCACTAGGGCAGGAGAGCCCCCCCGTGCCGGCCTGTCACACACACTAGGGCAGGAGAGCCCCCCCGTGCCCGCCTGTCACCATCACTAGGGCAGGAGAGCCCCCCCGTGCCCGGCCTGTCACCCATCACTGGGGCAGGAGAGCCCCCAGTGCACCGGCTGTCACCATCACTGGGCAGGAAGCCCCCCGTGCCGGCCTGTCACCATCACCTGGGGCAGGAGACCCCCCAGTGCCCGGCCGTCACCCATCACTGGGGCAGGAGAGCCCCCCGTGCCCGGCCTGTCCCACCCATCACTGGACAGGAGACGCCCCACTGCCCGGCCTGTCACCATCATCGACAGGAGACACCCCACTGCCCGGCCTGTCACCCATCAATGGACAGGAGACACCCCACTGCCCGGCCTGTCACCATCACGGGACAGGAGGAGACCCCACTGCCCGGCCTGTCACCCATCACTAGACAGGAGGACCCCACGCCCGGCCTGTCACCATCACTAGGACAGGAGAGACCCCACTGCCCGGCCTGTCACCCATCACTAGGACAGGGGACGCCCCACTGCCCGGCCTGTCACCCATCACTAGGACAGGAGAGACCCCACTGCCCGGCCTGTCACCCATCACTAGGCAGGAGAGACCCCACTGCCCGGCCTGTCACCCATCACTGGGACAGGAGAGACCCCATGCCGGCCTGTCACCATCACTAGGACAGAGGCACCCCACTGCCCGGCCTGTCACCCATCACTAGCACAGGAGGCACCCACTGCCCAGCCTGTCACCCATCACTAGGACAGGAGAGACCCCACTGCCCGCTGTCCCCATCACTAGGACAGGAGAGACCCACTGCCTGGCTGTCACCCATCACTAGGACAGGAGAGACCCCATGCGGCCTGTCACCCATCACTGGGACAGGGGACGCCCCACTGCCCGGCCTGTCACCATCACTATCACAGGAGGCACCCCACTGCCCGGCCTGTCACCATCACTAGGACAGGGGACGCCCCACTGCCCGGGCTGTCACCCCTAGGAGAGGAGAGACCCCACTGCCCGGCCTGTCACCCATCACTAGGACAGGAGAGACCCCACTGCCGGCTGTCACCCATCACTAGGGCAGAGAGACCCACTGCCGGCCTGTCACCCATCACTAGGACAAGAGAGACCCACTGCCGGCCTGTCACCCATCACTAGGACAGGAGAGACCCCACTGCCCGGCTGCACCCTCACTAGGACAGGAGAGACCCCACTGCCCAGCCTGTCACCCATCACTAGGACAGAGAGACCCCACTGCCCAGCCTGTCACCATCACTAGGACAGGAGAGACCCACTGCCCGGCCTGTCACCCATCACTAGGACAGGAGACACCCCACTGCCGGCCTGTCACCATATAGGACAGGAGAGGCCCCACTGCCCGGCCTGTCACTAGGAGAGGCCCAATGCCCGGCCTGTCACCCCTAGAGAGGCCCCACGCCCGGCCTGTCACCCTAGGAGAGGAGGCCCCACTGCCCGGCCTGTCACCCCTAGGAGAGGCCCCACTGCCAGTACGGTGCAAGGTAGGAGGAGGACGGAATGAGGACACATCCAGAAGGAGGGGGGAGCGAGTGAAGAGGAGGATGGGTCTAGAGGGAGGAGGAGAGATTTTGCGGTGTTTCTGCAGAATTTTATGGATTGTGGCAGGAGGACTTCGGTTTGCCTTTCTGCAGGCTTTATAGTTTTCCCTCAGTGACTGCTCCCCTGGGTGCTGGATAGTTTGATCATGTGTGAGGTGCGGAGCTGTGTATGTACCCCCAACCACATTTGTATGTGAGCAAAGATGGTCCTGCAGCGGAGGAGCTTGGGGTCCTGGATGGAGGTCCCTGCGGCCTTCTGATACCTTCGGAGTTGCTGCAGCACTGATATTCCTCGTGGTTTCTGCCCAGATACAGTGCAGGGGATGGAGCGTTTTGCTTCTTTCCATTGTCCCTTTCTGTTTCTCTGAATATGAACTTAGTGCGACTTCTGGTCCTCAAGGGGTTTTTGAGGCAAATGTGACAGATTGTGGAAATAATATTTTCAGAAGTCTTGTGATAACTGCAGCAGGTTTGAAAGTAGAATGGAAGAACTTGTTGAATGTGTTCTGGGCTTGTTCCACACACCCAGGGCGTCTCTGCTGCAGCTGTGATTGACGGCTTGCTCTGCTGCGTTAATTCCTTTGGCTGTGCTGTGCTTTATGGAAAGCTGGGTGGTGTCATCTTGTTTCTGAGCTGGGTCGCAAGCGTCCTTGAAGTGATCTACGGCCTAATTAGTCAGCTGCTGGGGCGGCATCCAGGAATTCCATGAAGGCGCCTTGCCCACAAGCATTTTTCTTGTGCGAGTCCATTGCGATCTGTCATTTTATTGCTCTGACACTTAGCTGTTCAATGGATCTTTTCACACAACTGTTTTTTGTCTCTGTTTCGATGCATCAAAAGTAGAGCATGTCCTCCATTCATATGAATCTGAGGAAAAAACATGTCCCTTATAGTCTATGTATGCTTCAAAAACAACTGACCTCACTAGGATGCATCGTGATTAGGTCAGGTATTCCTGCACGAATTTCCAGGAAGAAACTGAGAGCAGAGAAAATCTGACAGGGGTGAAGGATGTTTCTGTGCTACAAAAATATCACTTTGTTGCATCGCAATCAGACTGAACTCTGAGCTATGAAAAGCCACGAACACAAACTGCCCAAAATCTGCTGACACCCATATGATTTTCTACACGGTTCATGGGCTTGGATATACTGGTCTCTTGTTACTTCTTCCTCTTATGATACATTTGGATTTTGATCCTCGCTTAATTTTTTGACTATTCTTTGCCTTTGATTCTGTACCTCACCATCATCTTGGTTTTGCCTCGGTTGTCCTGACTCTTCCTGTGTCTGGTAATCTCTGTGTCTTCCTCTATCTTTGATTTGTAAACTGTTCTGGGCACATACTTTAAGTAGGGAACATCAACCAGATCTGTCCATGCAGAGACGGGGGGGTACTTGGTTAGCGATGGGTGACCGGGCCGTGACTTATCTTCTTGTCTTTCCCTGCAGGTGCTGTCTGTACTGGACCCTCACAAGACCATGGTGCGTTCCCCTACTGATCCATCAAAGATGAATGAGAACAAAAACCTCAAGATACTGAACCTCACCCTTGAGATCATCTGCCTACTGACCGGAGAGGTGAGGGATTCTGGGAAGTAAGTCACATGACATAACTAAAAATGCAAAAAAAAACGGAATGGAAATTGGAAACTGGAAATGATATAACCCAACGCTGCAGCGAGGGATTCTGGGAGTGTATGTCTTATTGTCTGTCTGTAAACAGGATTACACAGTAGTAAAGAAGACGTCTTCAGAATGTGTGAGCGAGGAAGCAGAAGGACTCGGCGGGATACCGACTCCCATTATGGTACCACCTTCTCTATCACATGACAAAGACAACGAGCAGAAGATCCTGGAGATCACCAACAAGATCATCAAGCTGCTGTGCGGAGAGGTGAGCGCCGCGGGTGCTGCCAGGAGCTTGGGGGGTGTCACGTTCCTTTAACAAAGTCTTAATACATCCCGTGAATTCATGTTTTACACAGGGAGACTGTCATTTGGAAGATCAGAATGAGGACTATAAGGATGTCACAACGGAGGAGCAGCAGCCCCTGACCTCCCCAGGTAAAGTGAATGTACCCTATAGACTATATGAGAGCAGGACACCTCAGTACTCATCATCTGACTGCTGGAAAGTGATCAGTTGCTGTGTGTGTCCTCGTACAGATGGATCCAGTAATAATACACCAGAGAGAAGTCCCAGTCCACATTATTCCCAGAATTGTCCAGTAGAGAATAACCCAGAAGAGAATCGGGAAGAGGTTGAGGTGCGCTCAAATCTTCTCTGGATGTTCTGTAAATCATTGGTTTAGATCTAATGACCTCATTTGTATTATTATTATTATTATGTTTTTAGGTTGAGGACCTTTTTATTATTAAAGTTGATGAAGTGGAGGAAGAAGAGATGTTTGTCGTCAATGATTATCCGGAGGGGAATGAAGTGAAGACCATCCTGCTAGGTAAGAGAGGAAGAAGAAAGCCCTCGGGCTGATTCACATTGTAACCTCTAGGGTTAGGCTATCACTGTAATAAATGTAATGCAGTTACCTCTAAACAAAACCTTCCAGCAGAAATCTACCTACTAAGGTGATAGTATAGTAATAGTTACTATTACCCTATTGAACCCTTTAAGGCCTTCAAAGCTAAACTTTATTCACCTAGAATGGTAATTTTCTGGAGAGGCTACTACACAGCCCAATAGCCTCTGTGATCCCTTCTACCTTCACGGCGCATTCCTGACACTGCAGTGTTCCCAGCCTCATCAAGGCACATTGTCTATACACATGCGCGGCAGCACTGAAGCCGGAGCTACTGGGAGCGGTGTGAGGAGCGCGCTGTAAATACACAGGTAGGGGGGAACGCAGAGGCTATTGGGGCGTGCAGGATCCTTTGCTCTCAATGCCCGGAGAGGCTACTCTCCCCCCTTCCCCCCCCACCTAGTAACCTCACCAGAAATTGCATATTAGGGAGATAAACTTTATCTTCGTTTAAAAATCTTTATAGAATTTGGTAAAGATAGATTTGGGCTTAATAAGTTCAGCGGAACGTACATTCAGACCCACCTTAAAGGGGCTTTGCTGTCATAGCAAGTTTGGCCTTATCCACAGGATAGGGACTAACTTACTGATCGGTGGGGGTCTCCGTGATGGGACCCCCATCAGAACTTGAAAACGGGGTCCGTTTTACCCCTGTTGTGATGCAGAGAGCCATAGAGATGAATGGAGCAGCCGACACATGCGCTCCAGTCATCTTAAGTGCAACAGGGGTACAGTGGACCCCATTCTCGAAATCAACAGGGGTCCCATAAATTAGCAAGTTAGGCCTTATCCGCAGAGTAGCTTTAGTAGAACTTACTATGGTTTAGAACTCCTTTTATAGGGTAGATTTCTAATTGTAGATCTTTAAAGGAAATCTACCAACAGGATGAAGGATTGTAAACCAGGCACGCTTACATATTGGTGTGCGCCCCCTCTGCAAGGATCTGCTCTTCGCTTCTTATGCTCTTTGTAGATACCCCTGAGGGGCTCCAGGCTCAGGTATCTATCATTTCTTAAAAATACTAAACGTTTACTCACCTTCTCCGGGGCTGCTGTTGTCCCAACACCATCTCCCAGCGCCCTACAATGCTGAGAGATGGGGACGGATGGGCGTGGCAGGAAGCTCCCTGTGCGCGGCTTCTGTGCCCCTGTAAACAAACGAGGGCACGGATCAGACGCAGCACCGGAGAAGGTGAGTACACGTTTATTATTTTTAAAAAGCCCGGCCCTAAGTTATTTATTAATCTCGGATAACCCCTTTAAAGAAGAGCAGATCCTGCCAGTGGGGCACACAGCAGTATGTCTTTGTGGTTGGTTTATAATCCTTCATCCTGGTGGTAGATTTCCTTTAAGGGCAAGTCTAATGTATAAGTGAGAGGTTTTTTCCTAATCTCAATCTTTTGTATTGTGAGTTCCCTGTTTATGTTCCCTCCGCAGAACCAGAGCGGAAATATCCCTGTGAGCTGTGCATCAAATCTTTTACTCGGAAATCGCACCTTGTTGAACATCAGAAGACTCACACCGGGGAGAAGCCATTTATATGCTCCGAATGCGGCGACTGTTTCACCCTGAAAGGAAACCTGGAGAGACACAAGAGGATTCACAGAGACGAGCGGCCCTACCAGTGCCTGGATTGCGGCAAATGCTTTTTCCAGAAATCGGATCTTGTGGAACACCAGAGAATTCACACGGGGGAGAAGCCGTATCCGTGTTTGGAATGTGGAAAAGCTTTTATCAAAAAATCTGCTCTCGTGAAACACCAGAGAACTCACTCAACAGAGAAGCCGTTTTCGTGTTCTGAATGCGGGAAGTGTTTTAGCCAAAATACGGGGCTGGTAGAACATCAAAAAATTCATAGGAACGACAGACCGTTTTCATGTTCGTTTTGTAGTAAAAGTTTTACGCAGAAGGGAGGCCTGGCTGAGCACCAGAGAATGCACACGGGGGAGAAGCTTTTCTCCTGCTCAGAATGTGGCAAATCTTTTACCAAGAATTCGGCTCTAATCATTCATTACAGATTTCACACGGGAGAGAAACCGTTTACATGTTCCGTATGCGAGAAAGGCTTCACCCAGAAGTCAGATCTGGTCAAACATCTCCGAATCCACTCGGGAGAGAAGCCGTATTCATGTAGAGAGTGCGGGAAGCGTTTTACCCAGAAGCCGGATCTTATTGAACACGAGAGAATTCACACGGGGGAGAAGCCTTTCACATGTTTGGATTGTGGAAGACGTTTTACCCACAGATCAAACTTTGTCAAACATCAGGTGCTTCACACAGGCGCCATGTCAAAGCTGAAATAATCCGTCATCTCGCAGACTCCCTTTGTGTGGATACAAGTTAAACGTCCATTCGGGACCTTTGGGGTTCACAGGGTTTGGATGGGACTCGTGTGGGGAGCTAAAACCAAAAATGGCACTCCTCAACTTTTAGAAGTTTTATTTTTTTTAAAGGGGTCCTCTATTTCGTTGCGTAGGCATCTTTTATGTGATCTGAACTCCATGATGTGACGCAGTGAGTGCCGACTCGGTGTAAGGGCTCACACGTGTGTTCTGCGTGGAGATAACTCAGGGCAAGATCCTGTTTGTGGTTGCGCCTTCCCATAGAAGTCTACGTGTGCGCAAAAAACTATGGACAGGCGTCATGGTGCAGTCCGTATTTGCAGATGACTTGCTGGGTAACACAGTCATTTTACCCTTCAAGGGTTGGGACCACCAGTGGTGTTATTTGCCAGCCTTGCGTTTGGATCCAAAAATACGGATGAAACGGTTCAGGATTGGATTCCACGCTGATGACTTACGGGCTGTAAGAATGGTTTGAGTTAGCCCCAGCCGTGTGCTGTTCTCAGGACATCTGCATGCGTTACCGGTTCTTACCCGATTTTTACGTGTCGATTTTGGTGCGCTAAATCTGCCGCATTATACAGGAGCATCAAAGTGAATGTGATCTGGCAAATGTAATACAGACGATGCATTTGTTCCGCATGGGATTTGCTACTTAGTGCGGAAAATAAAATAATGATCCCATTACTTTTCTTGCGCTTCCTTGTGGATTTTGTACATTGAAGTTGATGGGTTTTAATACAGATTTTTGTCTTAATGGGAACCTGTCGCCAGGGACCTCATTTTCACTAAAGACAGGTCGTAGAAGCCCATTACAGCTGCAGTGCACATCTGCCTCTCTGTCTTCTTTAATCAATTGCATTACAATATAATTGTGTGTTATAACTTGCCTTGCACCCTGACAGAATCCTCAAAGCAGTCCCAGGGGTTGGGCTTTGGTTTGACTGCATTTAGAAAAACAACACATGACTTGCTCAACACATGCTCAGCCCCCACTTTTTGCTCCTGTACAGCTCCACCTCCTGCTTCTTCAGAGGTCACAGCCTGGTGAGCTGACATCAGTGGGGGAGGAGCTGTGCAGGAGCACAAAGGTGGGGGCTGAGAGCTGAGGAGTCTGCAGCACATACAAGTCACTTGTTTTTTTTAAATGCATCCAAACCAAAGCCCAACCCCTGGGACTACACAGTGGATTCTGTCGTGGTGCAAGGTAAGTTATAACACAATTACATTGTAATGCAAATGCTTAGAGAAAGAAGACAGACACATTTGCACTGCAGGTGTAATGGGCTTCTGTAACCCGTCTTTAGTGAAAATGAGGTCCCTGTGACATGTTCCCTTTAAAATGGTGCAACAGGTAAAAAAAAGTGCATAAATCAGCATAAAATAAATGCACAACAACTAACACAAATCTGGATCAAAACGTATCTGATGACGATTTTCTACACGACAATCTGCAATGTGTGTAGGTAGCCTAAGACCACGAGTCCACGTTGACCAAGTATCGGAGACTGATCCCCACTCCAGGATCCAGAAGAACTTCAGCTGGAACTTTGTACCACAGATTCTAAAATCTACACCATCAATCTTTATAAATGTGAAAGATGAATAGCTTAAAGTAATGAGGACGAATGATTGACTATAGATTACACATTGATGGCCGTAGGGGGTGAGGCATGTGTCGCGTCTTGGTTGAGCCCATTTTAGGATACGTGTTATGTATGGATTTCAGCACAACTAAACTTTTGCCAAAGTTTATAAAGTACAGATGATAATAGAAAACTTTTTTTTAAAAAAAAAGAATCTGTTCCTGTATGTTTTTTCCTCTGCATTTCTTTCTTTTTTTAACCCTTACGTGATGGATATTTGCATCATTAACCCCTTAAGGACACAGCCCATCTTTTTTATATTTCCCTGCTTCACGAGGGCCTGTTGTCCGCGTAAGGTATTGCGCTTCCTAGCGATGGCATCACGCGTGTAACACTCCGTGTGCCGGGACTGGGAAGCGGGAAAACTTTTTCAAATGGGGTGAAATTGACAAAACACATTTGCCCCGTTTTCTTTTGGGTCCCGTTTTTAAGGCTTTAGTGTCATTTGCTCGCTACAAATGACACTTTATTCTTTGGGTCCGTACGATCATGAAGACACCAAATATATACGAGTATTGTTATGTTTTAGTACATTTTAGAAAAATGTACTCTTTTATACAAAAAAAATCTTCATTCCTTTCATATTCCGAGGCCTATAACTTTTTTTTAATACTTTAGTGGACGGAGCGGGATTGTTTGCTGGTTGAGATGATGTTTTCCTTGCTCCTATTATGAGGACTGTATGACTTTTTTTTTTTTTTTCCATTTTGGGGATCAGCGCTGGGAATAACCGTTTTTCTATGTTGATATATCGGACATTTCGGGACTCCGAGATATCTGACATGTTTGCAATTTCATTTATTTTTGTATTAATTTTAATGAGGGTGGGTGGTTTTGAACGTTTAGGTTTTTATAAAATATTTTTTGTAGCCTCTACTGTATTTTTATACCCCCTAGGGTAGTTTAAACCCTAGGTTGTCTAACTGAACTTGGCAGCATGCAGAGGACTTGTCTACTGATCTATAACAGTGTGCCACAGGCACACTGTCATAGATTGTGAGATTTCCAAGATTGTCATTCAGCACAAAGACTCTGGGTGATCAGTCCAGGATGGCGGCAGGTGGCAATCGCAGGTGTTTGCTGAATGTCATGATGTGGAAAGGGGTTAAGGGAGTAATGAAAGGACTCACAGACTAAACCCTCTGGTGCTTGCTGCATAATTCATCTAAGAGCACTAATTGCGGGTGGTAACTGTGTAAATGCAACAACTGCAGTTGTTGCATGTAGAGGGATTTTCCCACGAAGCAAAGTTAGACCCTATCCCTGGTATAGGGCCTAACTTTCTGATCAGTGGGGTCTCAACGCTGACCCCTTCGTCGATCTGTCAGAGTAATGGAGCAGACGGCCGCACATGACATTCTGCTCCATTAATCTATATGGAGCTGACGGAAATTGCCGAGCACTGCGCTCACCGATCTCCATCACCTCCATAGAGATTAATGGAGCAGAACAGTCATGTGCGGCCGTCTACTCCATTACTCTGACGGAGCAACGAGGGGTCCGATGGATCTGCAGGGATCGCTGCACTGAGACTCCCACTGATTAGCAAGTTAGTCCCGTGGATAGGGCCTAACTTTGCTTAGTGGGAAAACCCCTCTAAATGACTGCATGGGCGCCCTACCTGTGACCTCATTGGCTGGCACCACGCGATTGCTACGATAGCTGGGAGTCCTGTGTCAGAAAGATTTATATTCAGACCCAGTAAACTTCCAATATTTAAAAAAAAAAATGAAATTGTTAAAATCGCCTCTCCTTTTCCTGGAACGGAAATCAAAATAATCCTAAACTTAATAGTTAAAATGTCTGATATATCAAGATACAAACACAATTCCTCTCTGCGGGGGGAAAAAAAACACCCGAGTTGGCACTTTTTTTTTTTTTTTTACCATTTTTCTATAAGTAAAAGTTTGAATTAGAAAGTGAATCAGTTGTTGAGTAACAAAAAAATTAGCAATGTAAAGATCCCACAGAAGATGACGCGTCTCACAGCTCCGAAGGATGAAAAAGTGATCAGGATATTTCTTAAGGTTTTTTTTTTTTTTTTTAACATAAATAAAGATCTTAAAGCAGCCCTGACGTCGAGGGTGGGTGACCTCTTATGTCCTATATAATTTCTTAATCTCGGTTAACCCCTTTAATGTTATCCTATATGCATTGAATTAGTTGGGGGAGGATAAAGTTATAAGTCACTTTGCTTAATAATTCGGATTACTATGGTTTTCTGACCAGTATAAGGGATTACTGCTGGGATCTGACCAGTGGGGGTCCTAATGATTGATCCAACCACGCCGGACCCCCCCAAACAATCTGACACTTGAAGCCTATACCATGGGTAGGAGATAAGTGCCTGTGGTGGTGGAGCTATACATAAGTGGCCGCCATTGCTGTGCGGTGTAATTCCTTGTTCTAGCTTTGGTCACTCTGCTCTATGATCACATTACATACAGAGTAAATGGATACAGTATATACTGATGTACTCAGTGATGTTCGGTATGTACAGAGCCCATTGGTCATTAGCAACTCGGGCATAAGCCATCATCAAAGCAGTTGTATGATCCTCTCCTTACACACACTGGGGTCTTAGAGTGGAGTCATGATGGTGCACAGAGGCAACCCATAGGAATACAGGCAGTCCCCTACTTAAGGACACCCAACTTGCAGACGACCAATACTTAAAGATGGACCCCTCTGCTCCGTGTGACCTCTCTGGATGTTACTATAGTCCCAGGCTGCAATGATCAGCTGTAAGGTGTCTGTAATGAAGCTTTATTTCCATTAACAGTAAAAAAATTTTGAAACTCTGATTCTCAGTGGGGCAAAAAAATTTTTAATCTGGATCTACAGTTAAAAAAATATACAGTTTCGACTTACATACAAATTTAACTTAAGAACAAACCTATGGAACCTATCTTTTATGTAACCAGGGGACTGTCTGTATTTAAGATGGTGAGGACTTGGGACTAGGTAATTAGTAAAGTCTTTAGATCTAGGTATCTGCGAGGGTTGCACGATAGTCATGTGATGTACGAAGGACTGGAGTGGGGGCCTATGGGAATAAGCACAGAATAAGAGAGTTGCATGGAAACTATGGCATCCCGTAGGGACTGAGAGAAAAGAGAACCCAATCACATGTTCCCCTTATCAGACCTTATATCATCAAGGTAACATACATCTCGTATCTTCTCACCAATATAAAGACATCAGCTATGTTCCCCATCACCGTCCTATATGTGTCTGTAAGACAACCGGCTGCAGCAGGAGGACTTCTACAGGACTTACTATCAGTATCGCGCAAAACGGGGCCCCAGCTCCACCCCCTGTCAACTTTTACTCTACGTTTCCTGGTTTAATCTGCTTCTGCCCTATGTGTATAACACTGTAGAGATTCCATCAGGGTGCTGTGTACAGCGGGTGCCCCATGTCATGAGTTGTCTATAGTTGTATGTGGTTTAGATTGGTGTACAATATTATGTATTATTATTATGCAGAATAATGCTTGTAATAAATCTATTTTTCATTATATTGTTTGTGGAGTTGAGTGATAATGGCCAGACAGCACCTGTCCACACCAGTGACTATCCTGGGTGCCTCATCTATCTCAGCCTGGAGAAGAGGAGGTTCTACCATCACCATAGACAGGGGGCATCCTCTACACCTAGAGGAGAGGAGGTGCTACCATCACCATAGACAGGGGCATCCTCTACACCTAGAGGAGAGAAGGTTCTACCATCACCATAGACAGGGGGCATCCTCTACACCAAGAGGAGAGGAGGTTCTACCATCACCATAGACAGGGGCATCCTCTACACCAAGAGGAGAGGAGGTTCTACCATCACCATAGACAGGGGCATCCTCTAGGTGTAGAGGATGCCCCTGATGCTACACGGATGCCTCCACTCTGTGTCAGTCACTGCACTGGTTGCCTGTCTCATTCCGTATTCAATTCAAATTAATCACCCTCACCCACACAGCTCTGCACAGTGCTGCTTTTCATCACAAAGCACTGCAAAGTGCAAAAGAATGGCTTAAACATTTACAAGTCACCTCCTGTGTCCCCCTTCATTCTCCTAGAGTGTAAGCTCTTCTGAGCTGGTCCCTCATTCCTATTGTTCCATCTGATTGGCCCAGATCTATTGTTGTGGCTGTGTCACTTTTCTGTCATACTTCACAGTTAAAAGAATGGACCGGGTAAGTAAATGTGCCCCAATGACTTTGGATCTTAATCACATGTATTTATGAAGGATTTGCTGCAGTTTGGGTTGGGGTTTCAGAGCACTGCTGTGGGTGCCAGATAATTGAAGAGCCAAAGTGCACTTAGTAGAGTGGCACTGATAATATGGGAAGACTGAGTAATGTCTTGTTTGATTTGTAGATGTCGTCCATGATCTGCACAGGATATATCCGGGGAATATGATGGCGCTATATAAATAAAGCTTTCTTCTTCTTCTTATAGTGAGACATTAATACACAGACAACAAAGGTGCTCGGTACAGCACAGTGCACGGTAATACATTGATTGTAAATGTGCTGGAATTAACCTCTTACTGACGTGTGACCTGTATGTACGTCACATATAGGGGCTCATTTACTAAGGGTCCGTCAGACGCATTTTCATCGTGTTTCCCGACTATTTCCGTTTTGCACCGGATTTTGGAGCATCGGTGCCGGCTTGCATGCGACAGAAATCTGGGGGTGGGCCGCCTGACAACCCGACGGATTCGGACAACGCACAGGATTTAACATTTAGAATTGTGTTGCAAGACACGCACTTACAAGCAACCTCAGCGCGGAAGTGGCAGATGCAGGAACTCAGGTGCACAAGCTTAATGAATGGCGCAGGACCCCAATCCTCGACGGACAACGCACAGCTGGATCGCGACAGGACCGGGTTAGTAAATCTGCCCCATTGGCTGCAAGTGTATAGAGGGGACTCACTGGCACTCACTCCATACAAGGGGGGGTGTGTGCTGCATATTGCGGGTGTTAACACTATGATTGCCGCCGGCAGCGGTAAAAAGCTGCAGCGCCAGCTTCGATCGTCGCTCCCTGTGATGTCATCGGGGAGAGAAGATCTGTTGCTTTGACAGCCACAGTTCTTTGTAAGGCTATTTAGCTTCTGATCATTCACTACAATGTGCCAGTGGCATAATATAATAACTGATCAGTGAAATCCCCAGATACTGCCATACAGACAACCCAGAACATCCTCAATCCCTAGAAGAGAAAAAATTACATCAAAGACAGGGGGTATCCTCTACACCTAGAGAAGAGGCAATTAACAGGGGACATCCTCTACACCTAGAGGAGAGGAGGTTCTACCATCACCATAGACAGGGAGCATCC
>WNYA01002563.1:0-38489 GCA_019512145.1 Engystomops pustulosus | reverse complement strand
ACACTGACTACAATGTATCTACACACCAGAGACTACACTGACTACAATGTATCTACACACCAGAGACTCTACACTGACTACAATGTATCAGTGAGTGGGTGGATATCTCTGATTGATCTGTATCACATCCTCTTTCCACCCCGTATCCCTGGAACGTCTCACATGTTGTCCCCACTGGTGTCAATGCCAGCTTCCTAGTTTTTGGACGGCCAAGTCCGGCTCTGGTGACATGGAATCATCTGAAGGAAGCGTTGCTACACATCTGTGTATTTATAACAAGTGGCGCCCGTACTGAGCTGTCATTGGCAGAGGATGTGCGCGAGTCTATATATAACTAGGTGGCACTGGTTACTGGTCGCCGGATCCAGCGCCTTTATATTCAGTAATTCACTCTGTTTTTGTCTGGTCTATTACATTACAGAATTACAGGGAAAATCCACCTAACATGGGAGATGTTCTGCTGAATAGCCGTCAGTCCATGTGCTTAGGATTTAGTGGGGTCCCAGCATTTATCTTTAGTATTTAACCCATCTGTCTTACAGGGTAGCTTCCTATAGCTGGCCCTAAAGTGACACTAATTTACATATTTTCCCAAGAAGCTAAACCAACCAGATCTCCCCAAGAAGAACCGATCCTTTCCCGGATCTGTACCCAGAAAGAAATAATCATCATTGTCCCAGTATTATTATTGGGGTCTCTGATCAATCTTATGCTGTTTCTCCCCATCTTGGTTTCTCCATTCATGTATATAACATTGACGCCTGTACACACCCGCAGCCGCTGCCTCACCCCCTGTAATTAGCTTCAGCCCAGTCTTTGATCCCTTTGATTTACAGTCACAGCTCCCCACTAGGAGGAGGCTTTGCCTGTGTCACTTGTCTTGCCTTGGACTCTTTGCTCATTTACCAGTGTCACATTGAATATATCTGAGAGGTCCCCCGGTGCCTTCCATTAAATCGTCCAATTTCATACGTCTGTCAAAGCTGCCGCCACCAGGGAGTTGTCACTTAACCTCCCTTCTTCTTGTCCTGGTTGTGTCTGCTACAACCCTTGGCATTGCTCTACACGCTGAGTGCATGTGTTTTAGCGGATACGGATCGTGTCCAGATGTAGGATGCAGTGGTCGGGTCCTAGCGCACATCTTAACCCGTCCCATACTTCATACCTGGTGTTCGTGTCCTCTGGCCTCGTCGGGTCCTTCGCATCATCTTACCCGTCCACATACTTCATGCCTTGCTTGTCCTCTGCAGTGTCGGGTCCTAGCGCACATCTTACCCGTCTCACACTACTTCATCCTGTGTCCTGTTCTCTGCAGCGTCTGGTCCTAGTCGCACATCTACCCGTCCACATACGTCCATCGTGTCTTGTCTCTGATGCGTCGGTCCTAGCGCACATCTTACCCGTCCACACTTCATACCTGTGTCCTGTCCTCCTGGCAAGCGCTGGGTCTAGCGCACATCTTACCGTCCACATACTTCTACCTGTTTGTCCCTCTGCAGCGTCGGTCAGCGCACATCTTACCCGTCCACATTTCATCCTTGTGTCTTGTCTCGCCGCGTCAGGTCCTACGCGCACATCTTATCCGTCCACATACTCATGCCTTTGTTCTTGTCTCTGCACGTCAGGTCCCGCGCACTCTTTACCGTGAGCCACATACTTCATCCTGTGTCTGTCTCTGCAGTGGTCGGTGTCCGTAGTCGCCTCTTACCCTCCACATACTTCATACCTGTGTCTTGTCTCGGGGTGCATTGTCTGGTCCTGTCGACCTCTTACCGTCCACTACTTCATACCTGTGTCTTGTCTCTGCAGGTCTGTCCTAGCGCACTCTTATCCGTTCCACATACTGCATAAACTGCCTGACATCAGTGCACGTGTCGGATCCTAGACGCAAGGATTACGTCCCATACTGGTCATAGCCGTGTCTGATCTCTGCAGTCGACAGTGGCTGGGCACTCGTAGACCCGTGACTCTTCGAGACCGTGTCTGTCTCATATGTAGGCTGAGTTGAGGAGAGAGGTACTGCGGAAGACGGCGACAACAGGGTAAGTCGCACCTTAGGCTCCAGTGCGCTTAAGAAGCCGTGGGGCTAAGGTAAGCGGGGAGTGGGGCGAGGGAGGGGGGGCCGGGGTGCAAAAGTCAGAATGACAGACGATCGTGAATACTGTCCTTGTCTCGCCGTGTCGGGTCCTAGCGCACATCTTACCTCTCCACATACTTCCTACCTTGTTTCTTGTCTCTTCAGCGTCCGGGTCCTAAGCGCAACATCTTACCCGTCCACAATCTTCATACCTATGTGTCTTGTCTCTGCAGTCTGGGCCTAGCGCACTAATCTTAACCCCTCCCCATACTTCATACCTTTGTCTTGTCTCTGCAGTCTGGTCCGAGCGCACATCTTACGTACCGTCCACATACTTCATACCTGTGCTTGTCTCTGCCGGTCTCGGGTCCCTAGAGCGCACATCTTACCCGTCCCATACTTCATCCTGTTCTTGTCTCTGCGTGTCGGTCCTAGCGCACATGCTTACCCGTCCCTACTTCATACCTGTGTCCTTGTCTCTGAGTGCCGGTCCTAGCGCACATCTTACCCGTCCACATACTTCATACCTGTGTCTTGTCTCTCAGCGGGTCCTACGCACATCTTACCCGTCCCCATACTTCATCCTGTGTCTTGTCTCTGCATTCGCGTGGTCCTACGCACACTCTATCCGTCCACATACTTCATGCCTGTGTCTTGTCTCTGCAGCGTCATGGTCCAGCGCACATCTTACTCCGTCCACATAACTCCTTCATACCTGTGTCGGGGTTTCTCTGCAGTGGTCGGTCTCAGCGCACATCTTACCCGTCCACATACTTCTACCTGTTGTCTTTCTCTTCATGTCGTGCCGGTCCTAGCACGCACATCTACCCGTCCACATACTTCATGCCTTTGTCTTGTCTCTGCAGCGTCAGGTCCTAGCGCCACATCTTATCCCGTCCCATACCTTCATACCTGTGTCTTGTCTCTGCAGTGTTCGGTCCTAGCGCACATCTTACCCTTCCCCATACTTCATACCTGTGTCTTGTCTCTGCGTGGCCGGGTCCTAGCAGCACATCTTACCGTCCACATACTTCATACCTGTGTCATGTCTCTGCATGGCCGGTATCTACGTCGCACATCTTACCCGTTCCCATACTTCATACCTGTGTCTTGTCTCTGCAATGTCTGCTCCTAGTCGCACATCTTACCTCGTCCCACATACTTCATACCTGTGTCTTGTCTCTGCAGTCTGGTCCTAGCGCACATCTTACCCGTCCAATTCTTCATACCTTGGTCCCTTGTCTCTGGCAGTGTCCGGTCCTCAAGCGCACATCTTACCCGTCCACATACTTCATACCTGTGTCTTGTCTCTGCAGTGTCTGGTCCATGCGCACATCTTACCCTATCCAACATTACTTCAGACCTGTGTCTTGTCTCTGCAGCGTCCGGTCCCGCTAGTCGCACATCTTACCCGTCCACATACTTCATACCTGTGTCTTGTCTCTGCAGTGCCGGGTCCTAGCGACATCTTATCCGTCACCTAACCTTCATCCTGTGTGCTTGTCTCTGCCGTTTCGGGTTCCCATAGCGCACAATCTTACTCCAGTCCACATACTTCATACCTGTGTCTTGTCTCTGCAGTGTCTGGTTCCTAGCGCACATCTTACCCTCCACATACTTTCATCCTGTGTCTTGTCTCTGCATGTCGGTCCTAGCCTCCCCCCACATCTTATCCCGTACCACATACTTCATCCTTGTCTATGGTCTCCTGCAGTGCCGAGTTTCCTACGGCACATCTGTACACCGTCACAACTTCATGCCTGTGTCTGGTCTCTGCAGTCGTCACTCCGACCGCACATCTTACCCGTCCACAACTTCATCCTGTGTCCTGTCTCTGCAGCGTGCCGGTCCTTGACGTCCACGTCCCAAGCATACCTGTTGGCATTCGGGCCTAGGATCTTCCGCATACTTCATGACTGTGTCCTGTCTCTGCACGCACGGTCCTAGCGCACATCTTACCCGTCCACTACTCATACCGTGTCTTGTCTCGTCAAGTGCGTGCCTAGCTCACATCTTACCCTCCACTACTCATCCTTGGTCTTGTCTCTGCACGTGCGGTCCTAGCGCACATCTTACGTTACCACACATACTTCATACCTGTGTCCTTGTCTCTGCAGTGGCCGGTCTAGCCGCACACTTACCTGTACCCCAACATACGTCATACCTGTGTCTTGTCTCTGCGTGTCGGGTCTAAGCGCACATCTTACCGTCCACATACTTCCTATCCTGTGTCCGTTCTCTGCAGTGCGGTGTCCTAGCGCACATCTTACCGTCCACATACTTCATGACCTGTCTCTGTCGCTTCATTGCGGGTCCTAGCGCACATCTTACCCTTCCCACTACTTCAGGCCTGTGTTCTTGGTCTCTGCAGTCGTCGGTCTAGCGCACATCTTACCTCGTCCACATCTTTATCCGTGTCTTGTTCTCTGCAGTAGCGTCTAGCGCATCCTAGCCACATATCATACTGTGTTGAGTCTTCCAGGCCTCTTTCCCACATACTTCATCACCTGTGTCTTGTCTCTGCAGGTGTCGGGTCTAGCGGCACATCTACCCCGTCCACATACTCATATGCCGTGTGTCCTTTCTCGGCTGCGCTCGGTCCTAGCTAGCCACTCTACCCGTCCCACAATAACTTCATGCCTGTGTCTTGTCTCGCAGGCGGGTCCTAGCACAATCTTATACCCCTCCAGCATACCTTCTTCATAACTGGTCTTCCTTCCTCTGCAGCTGTGAGTCCTAAGCGCACTCTTACCTGTCCACATACTTCATACCTGTTGTCCTGTCCTCGCATGCCGGGTCCTAGCGCACATTTATCACCCGCACATACTTCATACCTGGTGTCTTGTCTCTGAGTGTCGGGTCTACGCCCATCTTCCCGTCCACTCTTTCATCCTGTGTCTTGTCTCTTGCAGTGCCGGGTCCTAAGCGCACATCTTCCGTCCAACAATTCATACCTTTGTCCTTGTTCTCTGCAGTGCGAGTCCTAGCGCACATCTTACCCGTCCACATATCTTCAAGCCTGTGTCCTGTCTCTCAGTGCCGGTCCGGTCCTAGCGCACATCTTACCCGTCCACTACTTATACCTGTGTCTTTCTCTGCAGCGTCGGGTCCTAGCGCACATCTTACTATACCGTCCACATACTTTCCTACCTGTGTCTTGTCGCTGCAGGCGTCGGTCCTATGCGCACATCTCCCGTCCACTATCTTCATACACTGTGCTTGTCGCTGCATGCCGGTGTCCTAGCGCCTCTTACCCTTCCACATACTTCACTGCCTGTGTCCTGTCCTCTGGCAGCGTCCGGGTTCCTAGACCCATCTTACCCGTCCACATCTTCATACCTGTGTTCTGGTCTCTGCAGGTCGGGTCCTAGCGTCAATCTTACCCGCCACATACTTCATACCTGTGTCCTTGTTCCTCTGCAGCGGTCGGGTCCTATGCGCACATCTTACCCGTCCACATATTCAGTACCTGTTGTCTTGTCCTCTGCACCGGTCCTAGCGCCATCTTACTCCGTCCACATACCTTCATGCACTGTGTCTTGTCCTCTGCAGCTGTCGGGGTCCTCTAGCACACTTTCCGGCCACTCTTCCTACCTGTGTCTGTCTCTGCGTGTCGGGTCCATAGCGTACATCTTACCCTTCCACATACTTCATACTTGTCTTGTCTCTGCAGCGTCGGAGTCCTAGCGCACATCTTACCCGCCACATATTCATCCTGTGGGGTCTGTCTCTGCAGTCGTCGGGTCCTAGCGCACACTTACCGTCCACATACTTCATCTGTGTCTGTCGCTGCACAAGGTTAGGTCCTAACCAGCTCTTACCCGTCCACAATACTTCTGCCTGTGTCCTGTCTCGTGCTTGTCGGGTCCTAGCGTACACTCTACCCGCGTCCACATACTTCATATGCCTGTGGTCCGTCTCCTGCAGGCGGTCCCTCGCGCACATCTATCCGTCACATACCTTCAACCTGTTCTTGTTCTGCATCGTCGGGTCCTAGCGCACATACTTAACCCGTCCACATACTTCATGCCTGTGTCCCTGTCCTGGCAGCGTCGGTCCTAGCGCACATCTTACCCGTCCACATACTTCATCCCTGTGTCCTTGGTCTCTGCAGCGTCGGTGCCTAGCGCACATCTACCCGGTCCACATACTTCCTGCCTGTGTCCTGTCCTGCGCTCGTGGGTCCTAGCGTCACCATCTTAACCCGTCCACAAAATACTTTCATACCTGTGATCTTGCTCTGCAGCTCGGTTCCCTAGCGCACATCTTACCCCGTCCACATCAACTTCATGCCTGTGTCTGTCTCTGCAGCGTCCGGTGTCTAGCTGCCACATCTACCCGTCCATACTTCATACCTGTTGTTCTTGTCCTCTGCACGTCGAGGTCCTAGCGCACATCTTACCCGTCCCACATACTTATGCTGTGTCCTGTCTCTGCAGCGGTGTCCTAACGCACATCTTAACCTTCCACATACTTCATACCTTGTCCTTGTCCTCTGCAGTGTCTGGTCCGCCATCTACGTCGCACAACTCGCGTGCTTTTCCACCCGTAGTCCTCTTTACTCATACTTCATACCTGTTCTTGTCTCTGCAGCGTCGGTTCCTAACGCACATCTTACCCGTCCACAACTTCAACTGTGTCCTTGTCTGTGCAGTTCGGGTCCTAGCGACTATCTATCTCTCCCATACCTCATACCTGTTCTTGCTCTGCAGTCTGGGTCCTAGCGCACATCTTTTACCCTTACCCTCATACTTTTCATACCTTGTGCTTGTCTCTGCAGCGTCAGGTCCTAGCGCACATCTTACCTCGTACCACCTCCGCCACTATTCATTCCTGTGTCTTGTCTCTGCAGGTCGGTCCTAGCGCAACATCTATACCGTCCACATACTGACTCCCCTGTGTCCTTGTCTCTGCAGCGTCGGTGTCCCTACCACATCTGTACCCTCCACATACTTCATACTGTGTCATTGTCTCTGCAGTCGTCCGGGTCCTAACGCAGAAAAAAAAAAAAACATCTTACCATCCTCCACATACTTCATCCTGTGTCTTGTCTGCACGTCGGGTCCTATGCGCACATTCTTATCCGTCCACATACTTCATACTGTGTCCTGTCTCTGCACGTCCGTGTCCTAGCGCACATCCTTACCCGTCCACATACTCTTACCTGTGTCTTCTGTCTCTGCAGGCCGGGTCCCCTAGCGTCACATGCTTCCTGTCCACATCTTATTCCTGTGTCCTTGTCTCTGCAGTGGTGGTCTAGCGCACACTTATCCCTCCACATACTCATACCTGTGTCTTGTCTCTGCAGTCGTATCCTAGCGCCCATCTACCCTCCACATCTTCACATGCCTGTGTCCTTCAAATCTCTCATGTCGGTCCTAGCGGCACGCTTATCTTCGTACCACTACTCATACCTGTGTCTTGTCTCTGCGCGTCGGTCCTAGCGTACATCTTCCCTACTCCACCTACTTCATACCTGTGTTCTGTCTCTGCAGGCGTCGGTGTCCTAGCGGCAGCATCTACCTCCTCCAACTTCAATGACCTGTGGTCTTGTCTCTGGCAGCGGTCGGGTCCTCAGCGCACATCTATCCGTCCCATACTTCAGAACCTGTGTCCCTTGGTCTCTGCAGCGTCGGTTGTCCTAGCCACATCTTACCGCTATACCCTCAAACTTCATACTCTGTGTCTTTGTCTCTGCAAGCGTCCGTGTCCTACGCCCATCTTACTCCGTCCACAATACTTCATCGCTAGTTGTCTTGTCTCTGCATCGTCGGGGTCCGGTAGCGCACTCTATCCGTCCATACTTCACCGTGTCTCTGAGCTCGGAGCATCTTCCTCCCATACCTACCGTGCTCTTGTCTCTGCAGTGCCGGAGTCCTAGCGCACATCTATTTCCGTCCACTACTTCATGCCTGTGTCTTGTCTCTGCAGTGTCGGGTCCTAGCGCACATCTTACCCGTCCACATACTTCATACCTGTGTCTTGTCTCTGCAGTGCCGAGTCCTAGCGCACATCTTACCCGTCCACATACTTCATGCCTGTGTCTTTTCCTTGCAGTGCCGTTCAGGGAAGCGCCCAGCTACTCGCAGCGGAGAAGGGGGCCACAGCACACCTTGACCGCACCCAGAGTCCTCCTCCGATCCAACAGCGACAACAATCTGAACGTGAATAACCTCCCTGAGTTGTCCGCCGCCTCACCTCTTTACACCGCAGCCTCTCACCACAGCTACTGCAACAGATGCAGAATAATCCAAATGGAACTGTGAAAACTATTGGGAGCTATTCCCAAGTCCCTCGGAGCCGCTCGCCTTCCCTGAACCGCCTAGGAGAGGATGCAAAGAGACAGCAGCACAGGCACGTCAGGTAAGGACCCAGGCGGGACAGGGGCTTCTACTACTGGGCCGCTGGTACCCAATAATATGCCAACATATGGAGAAACACCACACAAATATGACATGCTTGTGTACAGTAGTCAGAAAAACAAATCTACATTGATGAGAGCAAGTGCAACATCAAAGGAAATCTCAGAACCCATCCTGATAACCCAGGGACATTACTCCTAGACCCAGGCCCCGGGACTGTGGGATCTGCTCATATCTGTTATCCATGGCCTCTTTACTTCTAATATCGATTGTTATAATTATGCTACTGATCAAGAGGCTCCAGGGGGCGTTACCAGAGCCCCTTGGTGCTGTAGCTTATGCATCTGTAATGCACACAGAGGCACCACATGTCACTAATAGACTTGCTTTGTATGACGCTTCCTATAAGAGGTCTGCCCGGGCGCTGAACGCAAGATACTGTGATGGGGATCCTCGTGCTACTGTGCATGATCCTTGCACCACCCTAAATCCAGGGCACGGGGCTCACTGTACCTCCGTGGCCTCGTTCCCTGCCCCTTTAATATTAATATAAAGCTCCTCGACCTCCAATAACCTTTCCACCCGTCAGATTTCCACCCTCGCCTCTATTTCCATCTGGGAGCGGCGGCGCTGGTTTCTATATGTTAATGTATTCAGTCTTTAGCCCTTTAGTAAGAGCGGAAACATTTATACAGCAAGAAAACAGACGGCAAGAAATAAAAAGCCAAACACCTATCATCTTGGGACTGGTCTCAGAGCGGCATTCTGCGCCACGCCATTCTACAATGCATCAAGCTCCACGCATCCCTCTGTAATACACACGATGTGCCACGCATCCTCTGTAAATACACAACAGATGCGCCACCATCCATCTGAATGCACACAAGGCGCCACTCCTCCATCTGTAATGCACCAGAGCGCCACCATCCATCTGTAATACACACAAGGAGCTGCATCCATCTCGTATCACACCGAGGCGCCACGCATCCATCTGAATACACACCGAGGCGCCACGCATCCATCTTAATCCCACAGATGCGCCACGCACCCTCTGTAATACCACAGGCCGCCACGCATCCATCTGTAATACACACAGAGGTGCCACGCATCCATCTGTAATACACACAGAGGCGCCACGCATCCATCTGTATGCACGAGCGGGTGCCACGCATCCCTCTGTATACACACGAGGCGCCACGCCTCCATCTGTAAGACACACCGAGGCACCACGCATCCCTCTGTAATGCACACATAGGCCCACTCATCCATCTGTAATACACACGAGGCGCCACGCATCCATCTGTATACCACATAGGCGCCACGCTCATCGGTAATGCACACAGAGGTGCCACACATATCTAAGCCACAGAGGACCACACATATCTAATGCCCACAAGGCGCCACGATCCATCTGTAATACACACAGAGGTGCCACAGCATCCCGCTGTAATGGCCACGCAGATGCTCCACACATCCACTGTAAATACACACAGAGGTTCGCACTGTCACCATCGTAATGACCAGAGGTGCCACACCCTTCTTATGCACACAGAGGCGCCACGCATCCATCTGTAATACACACAGAGGCGCCACGCATCCATCTGTAATACACACAGAGGCGCCACGCATCCATCTGTAATACACACAGAGGCGCCACGCATCCATCTGATGCACCCGAGCGCCACGCATCCATCTGTAATACACACAGAGGCGCCACGCATCCATCTGTAATGCACACAGAGGCGCCACACATCCATCTGTAATACACACAGAGGTGCCACGCATCCATCTGTAAAATGCACACAGAGGTGCCACACATATCTAATGCACACAGAGGAGCCACACATATCTAATGCACACAGAGGCGCCACGCATCCATCTGTAATACACACAGAGGTGCCACGCATCCATCTGTAGCACACAGAGGTCCACACAGATCCTATGCACACAGAGGAGCCACATCATTCTAATGCACACAGATGGCGCCACGCATCCATCTGTACTACACACAGAGGCGCCACACTCCATCTGTTAATCTACACCAGAGGCGCCATCGCATCCATCTGTCTGCACACATAGGCGCCCGCATCCACTTGTATGCCAGAGGCGCCACGCATCCATCTGTAATACACACAGAGGCGCCACGCATCCATCTGAAATGCACACAGAGGCCCACCATCCATCTGTAATGCACACAGAGGCGCCACGCATCCATCTGTAAGCACCATATGCGCCACTCATCCTCTGTCCATACACACAGAGTCCCACACACCATCTGTAATACACCAAAGGCGCACGCATCCATCTGTAATACACCCAGAGGTGCCACGCATCCCTCGTAAGACACACAGAGCGCCACTCTCCAGTCGTAATCACACGAGCGCCAACGCATCCATCTGTATGCACACAGAGGCCCACGCATCCATCTGTAATGCACACAGAGGCACCACGCATCCATCTGTAATGCACACAGAGGCGCCACGGATCCATCTGTAATACACACAGAGGCGCCGCGCATTCATCTGTAATACACACAAAGGCGCCGCGCATCCATCTGTAATACACACAGAGGTGCCACACATCCATCTGTAATACACACAGAGGCGCCACGCATCCATCTGTAAGCACACATAAGCGCCCGCTTCCCTCTTTAATGCACACCGAGGCACCACGCATCCATCTGTACTGCACACAGAGGCCGCCACTGATCCTCTGTAATACACACAGAGGCGCCACGCATCCATCTGTAATGCACACAGAGGCGCCGCGCATTCATCTGTAATACACACAGAGGCGCCGCGCATCCATCTGTAATACACACAGAGGCGCCACGCATCCATCTGTAATACACTCCAGAGAGCCACGCATCATCTTAAATACACACAGAGGCCCGCTCCATCCATCTGTAATACACACAGAGGCGCCACGCATCCATCTGTAATACACACAGAGGCGCCACGCATCCATCTGTAAACACACAGAGGCGCGCGCATCCATCTGTATGCACACAGAGGCGCCACGCATCCATCGTATACCACACTGCGCCCCACGCATCCTCGTAATACAACAGAGGCGCCGCGCATCATCTGTAATAACACAGGAGGCGCGCGCGCATCCATCTGTAATACACACAGAGGCGCCACGCATACATCTGTAATGCTCACGAGGATCCTCCACATCCATCTGTAATACACACAGAGGAGCCACGCATCCATCTGTAATACACACAGAGGCGCCACGCATCCATCTGTAATACACACAGAGGAGCCACACATCCATCTGTAATACACACAGAGGAGCCATGCTTGCCAATCCTGTTTATACATTCAGAGGAGGATAGACCTGTCTCCAATGAGAGGCAGATATTGGACAAATGAGGTTGTATTACCGAGAGAACGTTCAAGGTTAACCAGCATCTCTCACTGACAGATAACATATTCTCTGCACATCTGTTACTGAACTACATCTCCCACCGTGCCAAGATCTTACTGTGCACACACCTGGAGCACCGCTCAAAAAAGAACCAATCATAGAAAGAAATCGGCACAACATGGCCTCACTTTGATGTCTGTACACTGTCTGCATTGTAATAATATCACATTTAGTGGATGATCCATGGTGCAGGTCAGGAGTGGCCGGGATTTCTGCATTTAATAATATCACATGTTATGGATGATACATGGTCAGGGTCAGGAGGGGCCGGGATGTCTGCCGTGGATAATATCACTTTATGGATATGGGTCCTAGCGCACATCTTACCCGTCCACATACTTCATGCCTGTGTCCTGTCTCTGCAGCGTCGGGTCCTAGCGCACATCTTATCCGTCCACATACTTCATGCCTGTGTCTTGTCTCTGCAGCGTCAGGTCCTAGCGCACATCTTACCCGTCCACATACTTCATGCCTGTGTCTTGTCTCTGCAGCGCCGGGTCCTAGCGCACATCTTACCCGTCCACATACTTCATTCGCTGTGCTTGTCTTCTGCATGCGTCGGGTCTAGCGCACATCTTACCCGTCCACATACTTTCATACCTGTGTCCCGGTCCTCCTGGCAAGCGCTGGTCTAGCGCACATCTGACCGTCCACATACTTCTACTGCTAGTTGTCCCCCTCTGCAGCGTCGGTCAGCGCACATCTTACCCGTCACATATTCATCCCTGTGTCTTGTCTCGCACGCGTCAGTTCCTACGCCGCACACTTATCCGTCCACATACTTTCATGCCTGTTCTTGTCTCTGCAGCGTCAGGTCCCAGCGCACATCTCTTATCCGTGAGACCACATACTTCTCCTGTGTCTGTCTCTGCCGTGGTCCGTGTCCTATCGCACATCTTACCCTCCACATACTTCATACCTGTGTCTTGTCCTCTGCATTGTCTGGTCCTATCGACCATCTTACCGTCCACTACTTCATACCTGTGTCTTGTCTCTGGGCAGTGTCCTGGTCTAGAGCGCACTCTTATCCGATCCACATACTGCATAAACGTGTCTTGCTCTGCCGTGTCGGGTCCTAGCGCACAATCTTACCCGTCCCATACTTCATAGACCTGTGTCCTGTCTCTGCAGCGTACAGGGTCCTAGCGGCACTCTTACCCCGTCCACATACTTCATACCTGTGTCTTGTCTCTCCAGTGGCTGGTCCTAGAGGCGCACATCTTACCCGTCCACATACTTCATAATACCTGTTGTCTTGTCTCTGCCGTGTCCTGGTCCTAGCGCACCATCTTACCCGTCCACATACTTCCTACCTGGGTCGTTCTGTCTCTGCCGCGTCCGGGTCCTAGCGCAACATCTTACCCGTCCACAACTTCATACCTATACCGTGTCTTGTCTCTGCAGTGCTGGGCCTAGCGCACTAATCTTAAACCCCTCCCCCATACTTCATACCTGTGTCTTGTTCTCCTGCAGTGCCGGGTTCCGAGCGCACATCTTACCCGTCCACTACTTCATACCTGTGTCTTGTCTCTGCAGGGGTGCCGGGTCCTAGAGCGCACATCTTACCCCGTACCACATACCTTCATGCCTGTTTCTTGTCTCCTGCAGTGTCGGGTCCTAGCGCACAGCTTATCCGTCCCCATACTTCATACCTGTGGTCTTTTCTCTGATTGGTCTGGTCCTAGCGCACATCTTACCCGTCCACATACTTTCATACCTGTGTCTTTGTCTCTGCAGCGTCGGTCCTTCGCACATCTTACCCGTCCACATACTTCATACCTGTGTCTTGTCTCTGCAGCGTCAGGTCCCTACTCACAACTCTTATCCGTCCCCATACTTCATGCCTGTGTCTTGTCTCTGCGCGTCAGGTCCCAGCGCACATCTATCCGTCCACATAACTTTTCATACCTGTGTCTTTTCTCTGCAGTGGTCGGTCCAGCGCACTCTTACCCGTCCACATACTTCATACCTTTGTCTTTTGTCTCTGTCGTGCCGGGTCCTAGCGCACATCTACCCCGTCCACATACTTCAACCTGTGTCTGTCTCTGCAGTGGCCGGGTCCTAGCGCACATCTTACCCGTCCATACCTTCATACTCTGTGTCTTGTCTCCTGCAGTTTCTGTCCTAGCGCCATTTACCTGTCCACATACTTCATACCTTGTCTTGTTCTGGCAGTGTTCTGTCCTAAGCTGCAACTCTGTACCCGTCCACATACTTCATATCGTGTCATGTCTCTGATGCGGGGTATCCTAAAAAGCGCACCATCTTACCATACCCGTCCCCATACTTCATACCTGTGTCTTAGGTCTCTGCGTGTCTGGTCCTATCGACATCTTACCCGTCCACATACTTCCTAACCTGTGTCTTGGTCCTCTGCAAGCGTCTTGGTCCCTAGCGCACATCTCCACGTCCACCATACTTCATAACCTGTGTCCCTTGTCCTCTGCAGTGACACGGGTCCTGAAGTAGCGCACAATCTTATCCGTCCACATACTTCATCCTGTGTCTTTCTCTGCAATGTCCGGGTCCTATAGCGCACAGCTATAACCCTATCCGTAACCACAACTTCAGACCTTGTCTTGGCGCTGCAGTGTCCTGGTCCTAGCGCCATCTTACCCGTCCACATCACTTCATACCTGTGTCTTGTCTCTGCAGTGTCCGGGTCCCAGCCGCACATCTTATCCGTCCACATACTTTCATCCTGTGTCTTTGTCTCTTCGCTTGTCGGGTCCTACACTATCGCAACATCTTAACCCGTCACATACTTCATGCCTGAGTCTTGCTCTGGCAGTGTCGGGTTCCGAGCGCACATCTTCACCGTCCACATACTTCATACCTGTGTCCTGTCTCTAGCAGCTTCGGTTCCTAGCGCACATCTTACCCGTCCACGATACTTTCATAGCCTGTGTCCTTCTCTGCAAGCGTCAGGTCCTAGCGTCACATCTTACCCGTACCACATACTTCATACTCTTGTCTATGGTCTCCTGCAGTGCCGAGTTTCCTACGCACATCTTACTACCGTCCACAATACTTTCAGCCTGTGTCTTGTCTCTGCAGCGTCAGGCTCCTAAAAGACCGCACATCTTCCCCGTCCACATACTTCATGCCTGTGTCCTGTCTCTGCAGGTGCCGAGTCCTATCGCACACTACGTACCTACCCGTCCCAAATGCTTCATACCTTGCTTGTCTCGCAGTGTCGGGTCCTAGCGGACATCTTACCCGCCACATACTTCATACCTGTGTCCTGTCTCTGCATCGCCGGTCCTAGCGCACAACTTACCCGTCCACTACGTCATGCCGTGTCTTGTCTCTTCAAGTGTCGGTCCATAGCGCACATCTTACCCGTCCACAATACTTCATACCTGTGGTTCTTGTCTCTGCCGTGTCTGGGTCCTAGCGCACATCTTAACTTACCCTACACATAGCTTCATACCTGTGTCTTGTCTCTGCAGTGGCCGGGTCCTAGCCGCACATCTTACCTTACCCGTCAACATACGTCATACCTGTGTCTTGTCTCTGCAGTGTCGGGTCTAAAGCGCACATCTATATCCGTCCACATACTTCATCCTGTGTCCGTTTCTCTGCAGTGTCGTGTCCGGCTAGCGACATCTTACCGTCCACATACTTCATACCTGTGCCTGTCTCTGCAGCGCCGGTCCCCTAGCGCACATCTTACCCGCCCACATACTTCATGGCCTGTGTTCTTGGTCTCTGCAGCGTCGGGTCTAGCGCACATCTTATCGTCCACATACTTTATACCGTGTCTTTTCCTCTGCAAGCGTCAGTCCTAGCCACATCTTATCCGTCCACATACTTCATACCTGTGTCCTGTCTCTGCAGGTGTCGGGTCCTAGCGGCACATCTTACCCCGTCCATCATACTCATTGCCGTGTGTCCTTGTCTTCCTGCAGTGTCTGGTCCTAGCTAGCGCACTCTACCCGTCCACAATAACTTCATGCCTGTGTCTTGTCTCTGCAGTGCCGGGTCCTAGCTCACATCTTACCATACCCCTCCAGCATCCTTCCTTCATATACTGGTCTTTTCCTCGCAGTGTTGAGTCCTAATCTGCACTCTTACCCGTCCACATACTTCATACCTGTGCCTGTCTCGCATGCCGGGTCCTAGCGCACATCTTAATCTTACCCCGTCCACATACTTCATACCTGGTGTCTGTCCCTGCAGCGTCGGGTCCTACGCCCATCTTACCCGTCCACATACTTCACCTGTGTCTTGTCTCTTGCAGTGCCGGGTCCTAAGCGCCCATCTTCCCCGTCAAACAATCTTCATACCTTGGTCCTTGTCTCTGCAGTGCCGGGTCCTAGCGCACAGTCTTACCCGTTCACATACTTGCAATGCCTGTGTCCTGTCTCCTTGCACGTCGGGTCCTAGCGCACATCTTACCCGTCCACACTACTTCATCCTGTGGTCTTGTCTCTGCAGCGTCGGGTCCTAGCGCACATCTTACTATAGCCCGTCCACATACTTTCCTAACCTGTGTCTTGTCTCTGCAGCGTCGGGTCCTAAGCGCACATCTACCCGTCCACATCTTCATACATACCTTTCTTGTCTCTGCAGTGCCGGGTCCTAGCGCCCTCTTACCCTTCCACATACTTCCTGCCTGTGTCTTGTCTCTGGCAGCGCGTCGGGTCCTAGCCCATCTTATTCCGTCCACATCTTCATACCTGTGTCTTGTCTCTGCAGGTCGGTCCTAGTCGTCACATCTTACCCGGCCACATACTTCAGACCTGTGTCTTTTCCCTCTGCAGAGCGCGTCGGGTCCTATGCCGCACATCTTACCCGTCCACATATTCATACCTGTGTCCTTGATCTCTGCAACTCGGGTCCTAGCGCCATCTTATCCGTCCACAAACTTTCATACTGTGTGTCTGTGTCTCTGCAGTGTTGGGGTCCTAGCACACATCTTCCGTCCACTCTTCATACCTGTGTCCTGTCTCTGTAACAGTGTCGGGTCATAGCGTACATCATTATCCGTCCACATACTTCATACCTGGTGTCTTGTCTCTGCAGCGTCAGTCCTAGGCACATCTTACCCCCCACATATTCATACCTGTGTCTGTCTCTGCATCGTCGGGTCCTAGCGCACACTTACCCGTCCCACATACTTCATCTGTTCCTGTCCTCTGCACAACAGCGATCAGGTCCTAATCGCACATCTTACCCGTCCACAATACTTTCTGCCTGTGTCCTGTCTCTGCTTGTCGGGTCCTACGCACTCTACCCGCGTCCCATACTTCATCATGCCTGTGGTCCGGTCTCCTGCAGAGTCGGTCCTAAGCGCACATCTTATCCGTCCACATACCTTCAGACCTGTGTCTTTTCTCGCAGCGTCGGGTCCTAGCGCACATCTTAACCCCGTCCACATACTCATGCCTGTGTCCGTCTCTGGCAGGCGTCGGTCCTATCGCACATCTTACCCGTCCACATCTTCATCATGCCTGTGTCCTGGTCTCTGCCGCGTCGGGTCCTAGCGCACTCTTGCCCGGTCCACACTACTTGCTGCCTGTGTCCTGTCCTGCAGTGTTTGGGTCCTAGTCGCACTCATCTTACCCGTCCACAAGAGGATACTGTTGCATGCCTGTGATCCTTCTCTGCCATGTCGGGTAGCCTAGCGCACATCTTACCCGCCATCATCAAACTTCATAGCTGTGTCTTGTCTCTGCAGCGCCGGGTCTAGTGCACATCTATCCGTCCACCTACGTTCATACCTGTGTTCTTGTCCCTCTGCACGTCGAGAGTCCTAGCGCACATCTTACCCGTCCACATACTTATACTGTGTCCTGTCCTCTGCAAGACGTCGTGTTCCTAACGCACATCTTAACCTGTCCACATACTTCTACCTGTGTCTTGTCTCTGCAGTGTCTGGTCCTATCTAGCGCACAATCTCTATTACCGTACCCACATACTTCATACCTGTTTCTTGTCTCTGCAGCGTCGGTCCTAGACGCACATCTTACCCGTCCACATACTTCAATGCTGTGTCTTGGTCTTGCAGTTTCGAGGTCGCTATCGCACATCTATCCTCTCCACAAATACCTTCATCATACCTGTGGGTCTTGGCTCTGCAGCTCGGGTCCTAGCTGCACTCTTTTACCCTTACCCCTCCACTACTTTTCATCCTGTGGCTTGTCTCTGCAGCGTCAGGGTCCCTAAGCGCACATCTTACCTCTTACCCCTCCGGCCACATACTTCTACCTGTGTCTTGTCTCTGCAGCGTCGGGTCCTAGCGCAACATCTTATATCCGTCCCATATTACTTCCTACCTGTGTCCTTTCTCTGCAGCGTCGGGTCCACTAGCCACATCGTACCCTTCCCATACTTCATACCTGTGTCATTGTCTCTTTCGTGCCTGGGTCCTAAAGCGCACATCTTAATTCCGTGCCACATACTTCATGCCTGTGTCTTGTCTCTGCGCGTCGGGGCCTAATGCGCACAATTCTTATCCGTCCACATACTTCATACCTGTGTCTTGTCTCTGCAGTGCCCGAGTCCTAGCGCACATCCTTACCCCGTCCACATACTTTCATGCCTGTGTCCTGTCCTGTCCTCTGCAGGCTCGGGTCCCCTAGCCGTCAACATGCTTACTGTCCACATACTTATCCCTGGTGTCCTTGTCTCTGCAGTGGTCTGGTCCTAGCGCACACCTTACCCGTCCACATACTCATACCTGTGTCTTGTCTCTGCAAGCGTCAGGGTCCTAGCGGCCCAATCGTACCCGTCCACATACTTCATCATGCCTGTGTCTTGAAAAATCTCTGCAGTGTCGGGTCCTAGCGGGCACATCTTATCTTATCCCCGTACCACTACTCATACCTGTGTCTTGTCTCTGCAGCGTCGGGGTCCTTTAGCGTCCACATCGTATGCCTACCCCTCCACATACTTCATACCTGTGTTCTGTCTCTGCAGAGCGTCCGGTGTCCTAGCGCACATCTTACCCCTCCACATCTTCACATACCTTGGTCTTGTCTCTGGCAGCGTCGGGTCCTCAGCGCACATCTTATCCGTCCACATACTTCAGAAACCTGTGTCCCTGTCTCTGCAGCGTCGGTTTCCTAGCGCACATCTTACCGTCTTAATTACCCTGTCCACATACTTATACTCTGTGTCTGTCTCTGCAAGCGCCGTGTCCTAGCGCCCCAATCTTATCCGTCCACATACTTCATCGCCTAGTGTCTTGTCTCTGCAGTGTCGGGAGGGTCCGGGTAGCGCACATCTTATCACTTCTCACATCCTCATACCTGTGCTCTTGTCTCTGCAGTGCCGAGTCCTAGCGCACTCTTTTTACCGTCCACTACTTCCATAGCATGCCTGTGTCTTTTCTTGCAAGTGCCGAAAATTAATAAAGGAAGCCGCCCGCTCTCGCAAGCGGAGAAGGGGGCCCACAGCACACTTGACCGGGCGGGGACCTAGGTCCGGCGGTTCCTCCCATCGCAACAGCGACAACAATCTACGTGAACGGTTGGGCTAGTAAACAGGGGCCGATCCCGAGTGGGTCCGGCCGGGCCGGTCAATCAGCTAAATTATGGGGAAAGATCTTTAACAAGACCGGGACAGGGTAGACCGTCTCAACAAAAACGTGCTACTGCAGGGTAACGATAGCAGAAATAGCGGTCCAAATGCCTGTTGAAAACTATTGGGAAAGGCTGCCGCCACCAGGGAGTTGTCACTTAACCTCCCTTCTTCTTGTCCGGGTTGTGTCAGCAGTACACGTGGTGCATTGCTCTACGCTGAGTGCAGGTGTTTAGCGGATAAGGATCGTGTCCAGATGTAGGATGCAGTGTCGGGTCCTAGCGCACATCTTACCCGTCCACATACTTCATACCTGTGTCTTGTCTCTGCAGCGTCGGGTCCTAGCGCACATCTTACCCGTCCACATACTTCATGCCTGTGTCTTGTCTCTGCAGTGTCGGGTCCTAGCGCACATCTT
Organism: Engystomops pustulosus; assembly: GCA_019512145.1. NCBI lineage: Eukaryota > Metazoa > Chordata > Amphibia > Anura > Leptodactylidae > Engystomops > Engystomops pustulosus. The sequence continues at coordinate 18,673 of WNYA01002563.1, read as the reverse complement.
ACCCGTCCACATACTTCATGCCTGTGTCTTGTCTCTGCAGTGTCGGGTCCTAGCGCACATCTTATGACCCTGTAGCCATATCATCCATAACAGTGATTATTATTACACTGCAGACATCCCGGCCCCTCCTGACCCTTGTACCATGTATCATCCATAACTGTGATATATTATACTGCAGACATCCCGGCCCCTCCTACCCTGTACCATTATCATCCATAACAGTGATATATTACACTGCAGACATCGCCCTCCTGACCCGGTACCATGTATCATCCATAACATGTGATATTATTACACTGCAGACATCCCCGCCCCCTGACCCTGTACATGTATCTCCATAACATGTGTATTATTACACTGCAGACACCCGCCCCTCCTGACCCTGTACCATGTTCATCCATAACATGTGATATTATACATGCGACATCCCGCCCCTCCTGACCCTACCATGTATCATCCATAACTGTGATATTATTACACTGCAGACATCCCGGCCCCTCCTGACCCTGTACTAGTATCCCCATAACATGTGATATTATTACACTGCAGACCATCCGGCCCTCCTGACCCTGTACCATGTATCATCTCCATAACATGTGATATTATTACACTGCACATCCCGGCCCCTCCTGACCCGTACAGTATCATCCATAACATGATATATTACACTGCAGACACCCGGCCCCTCCTGACCCTGTACCATGTATTCCATAACTGTGTATTATACACTGCAACATCCCGGCCCCTCCTGACCCTGTACCATGTATCATCCTACCATGTGATATTTTACACTGCAGACATCCCTGGCCCCTCCGGACCCTGTACCATGTATCATCCATAACATGTGATATTATTACACTGCAGACATCCCGCCCCTCCTGACCCTGTACCATGTATCATCCATAACATGGATATTATTACACTGCAGACATCCCCCCCTCTGACCCTGTACCAGTCTCATCCATACATGTGATATTATTACACTGCAGACATCCCGGCCCCTCCTGACCTGTACCTGATCATCCATAACATTGTGATATTATACACTGCAGACATCCCGGCCCCTCCTGACCCTTTACCATGTATCATCCATAACATGTGATATTATTACACTGCAGACATCCCGGCCCCTCCTGCCCTGTACCATGTATCATCCATAACATGTGATATTATTACACTGCAGACATCCCGCCCCTCCTGACCCTGTACCATGTATCATCCATAACATGTGATATTATTACACTGCAGACATCCCGCCCCTCCTGACCCTGTACCATGTATCATCCATAACATGGATATTATTACACTGCGCCATCCCGGCCCTCCGACCCGTACCATGTATCACCATAACATGTGATATTATTACACTGCAGACATCCCGGCCCCTCCTGACCCTGTACCATGTATCATCCATAACATGTGATATTATTACACTGCAGACATCCGGCCCCTCTGACCCTGTACCAGGTATCTACCCATAACATGTGATATTATTACACTGCAGAATCCCGCCCTCCTGACCCGTGTACCATGTATCATCCATAACATGTATATTATACACTACTGCAGACATCCGCCCCTCCTGACCCTGTACCATGTACTCATAACATGTGAATTATTACACTGCAACATCCGGCCCCTCCTGACCCTGTACCATGTACCATCCATACATGTGATATTATTACACTGCAGACATCCCAGCCCCTCCTGACCCTGTACCATGTATCTCATCCTAAACATGTGATATTATTACACGCTGCAGACATCCCGGCCCCTCCTGACCCTGTACCATGTACATCCATAACATGTGATATTATTACACTGCAGACATCCCGGCCCCTCCTGACCTGCTACCATGTATCATCATAACATGTGAATTATTACACGCGAAATCCCGGCCCCTCCTACCTGTCCATGTTCATCCACATTGATATTATTACTGCTGACATCCCGGCCCCTCCTGACCCTGTACCATGTATCATCCATAACATGTGATATTATTACACTGCAGACATCCCACCCTCCTGACCCTGTGCCATGTATCATCCTATAACATGTGATTTATTACACTGCAGACATCCCGCCCCTCCTGACCCTGTACCATTTATCATCATAACATGTGATATTATTACACTGCGACTACCGCCCCTCCTGACCCTGTACCATGTATAATCCATAACAGTGATATTATACCTGCAGACATCCCGCCCCCCCTGACCCTGTACCATGTATCATCCATAACATGTGATATTATTACACTGCAGCATCCCGCCCCTCCTGACCCTGTACCATGATTCATCCATAACATGTGATATTATTACACTGCAGACATCCGCCCCTCCTGACCCTGTACCATGTATCATCCATAAAATGTGATATATTACACTGCAGACATCCCGCCCCTCCTGACCCTGTACCATGTTCATCCATAACATGTGATATTATTCACTGCAGACCACTGGCCCCTCCTGACCCTGTACCATGTATCATCCATAACATGTGATATTTTTACCTCAGACACCCGCCCCTCCTGACCCTGACCATGTATCATCCATAACATGTGATATTATTACACTGCAGACTCCCGCCCCCTCCTGACCCTGTACCATATAATCATAACATGTGATATTATTACACTGCAGAATCCCGGCCCCTCCTGACCCGGTACCATGTATCATCCATAACATGTGATATTATTACACTGCAGACATCCCGCCCCTCTGACCCTGTACCATGTATCATCCATAACATGTATATTATTCACTGCGACACCGCCCCGCCCTCCTGACCCTGTACCATGTACATCCATAACATGTGTATTATATAACTGCAGACATCCCGCCCCTCCTGACCCTGTACCATTATCATCCATAACATTGATATTATTACACTGCAGACATCCCGGGACCCTCCTGACCCCTGGAGGGGCCAGGATGTCTGCAGTGTAATAATATCACGTTATGAATGATACATGGTACAGGGTCAGGAGGGGCCGGGATGTCTGCAGTGTAATAATATCACATGTTATGGATGATACATGGTACAGGGTCAGGAGGGGCCGGGATGTCTGCAATGTAATAATATCACATGTTATGGATGATACATGGTACAGGGTCAGGAGGGGGGCCTGGAATTTGCAGTGTAATAATATCAATGTTATGGATGGATACATGGTACAGGGTCAGGAGGGGCGGGCATGATGTCTGCAGTTGTAATAATATAATGTTATGGATGATACAGTGTACAAGGTCAGAGGAGGGAGGGGAGGGGATTGTCTCTGCAGTGTAATAATATACAGGTTAGGATGATACATGGTACAGGGTCAGGAGGGGCGGGATGTCTGCAGTGTAATAATATCACATGTTTGGATGATACTGGTACAGGGTCAGGAGGGGCCGGGATCTGTCTGCAGTGTAATAATATCAATGTATGGATGATACATGGTACAGGGTCAGGAGGGCCGGGGATGTCAGCAGTGTAATAATATCACATGTATGATGATCGTGGTACAGTGGTCAGGAGGGGGGAGGGATGTCTGCAGTTGATAATATCACGTTTGGATGATACATGGTAAGGGGCAGGAGGGCCGGGATTGTCTGTAGTGTAAATATAAACATGTTATGTGATACATGGCACAGGGTCGGAGGGGCGGTGGATGTCCGCAGTGTAATAATATCACATGTATGGATATACATGGTACAGGGTCAGGATGAGGGGCGGGATGTCTGCAGTGTAATAATATCACATGTTATGGATGATACATGGTACAGGGTCAGGAGGTGGCGGGATGTCTGCGGTGTAATAATATCAATTTATGGATGTATACTGGTACAGGTCAGGAGGGGCCGGGATGTCTGAGTGTAATAATATCACATGTTATGGATGATACATGGTCAGGGTCAGGAGGAGGGCGGGATGTCTTGCAGTGTAATATATATCACAGTTATGGATGATACAGGTACAGGGTCAGGAGGGCTCGGGATGTCTGCCAGTGTAAGAATATCACAGTTATGGATGTACATGGTCACAGGGTCAGGAGGGCCGGGAGTGTCGCGTTAATAATATCACATGTTATGGAGGATACATGGTACAGGGTCAGGAGGGGGCGGGATGTCTGCAGTGTTAATATATCCATGGTTATGGATGATACATAGTACAGGGTCAGGAGGGGGCGCGGGATTGGCGTGTAATAATATCAATGTTATGGATGTACATGGTACAGGGTCAGGAGGGGCGGGATGTCTGCAGGTATAATAAAATGTAGGGATGATACATGGTAACAGGGGTCGAGGAGGGCGGGATGTCTGCAGTGTAATAATATCACATTTATGGATGATACATGGTACAGGGTAGGAGGGCGGGATGTGCTGAGTGTACTAATATCACATGTTTATGATGATACATGGTACAGGGTCAGGAAGGGGCCGGGATTGTCGCAGTTGTAATAATATCACATGTTATGGATGATACATGGTACAGGGTGCAGGAGGGGCCGGGAGGTCTGCAGTGTAATAAATCCACATGTTATGGAGATACAGGGTACAGGTCATGAGGGGCCGGGATGTCTGCAGTGTAAATAATATCACATGTTATGGATGAATACATGGTACGGGTCAGGGGGCCGGGATGTCTGCAGGGTAAATAATACCACATGTTTGGATGTACATGTACAGGGTGGAGGGCCGGGGTCTGCAGGTGTAATAATATCACATGGTCATGGATGATACGTGACCAGGGTTCAGGATCCGAGGGCCGGGAGGTCGGCAGTGTAAAATATCACATGTTATGGATGTGATACGGGTGCAGGGTCAGGAGGGGCCGGGATGTCTGCAGGTAATAATATCACATGTATGGATATATATGGTACAGGGTCAGGAGGGGCCGGGATGTCTGCCCGGTAATAATATCACATGTTATGGATGATACGTGTACAGGGTCAGGAGGGGCCGGGATATCTGCAGTGAATAATATCAATGTATGGATGATACGTGTACAGGGTCAGGAGGGGCCGGGATGTCTGCAGTGTAATAATATCACATGTTATGAGATGATACATGGTACAGGGTCAGGAGGGGCGGGATGTTGCAGTGTAATAATATCAATGTTATGGATGATACATGGTACAGGGTAGGAGGGGCTGGTGTCTGCAGTGTAACATAATATCACATGTTATGGATGATAAATGGTACAGGACAGGGGCAGGGGGGGGATGTCTGCAGTGTATAATATCACATGTATCTGGATGATATGGTACAGGTCAGGAGGGCCGGGTTTTGCAGTGTAATAATATCACATGTATGGATGATACATGGGACAGGGTTCAGGAGGGGCCGGGAGTCTGCAGTGTAATAATATACATGTTATGAGGATACATGGTACAGGGTCAGGAGGGGCCGGGAGTCTGCAGTGTAATAATATTCACGTGTATGGATGATCATAGGTACAGGGTCAGGAGGGGGCCGCGGGAGTGGTGCAATGTAAGTAATATACACATGTTATAGGTGATTACATGGTTACAGGGTCGGAGGGGCGGAGGTCTGCAGTGTAATATAACATGGTAGGGATGATACATGGTGACAGGGTCAGGAGGGGCCAGATGGTCTGCAGGATTGTAATAATATCATGTTATGGATGATACATGGTACAAGGTCAGGAGGGGAGGGATGTCTGCAGTGTAATAATATCACACTGTTATGGATGATACAAGGTACAGGGTCAGGAGGGGCGGGATGTCTGCAGTTATGAATATCACATGTTATGGATGATACGTGGTACAGGGTCAGGAGGGGCTGGCGAGGGGCTGGGATGTCTGCAGTGTAAATATATCACATGTTATGGAGTGATACATGGCTACAGGGTCAGGAGGGGCGGGATGTCTGCAGTGTAAATAATATCACATGTTAGGATGATAGTGACAGGGTCAGGAGGGGCGGGATGTCTGCAGTGTAATAATATCACATGTTATGGATGATACATGGTACAGGGTCAGGAGGGGCGGGATGTCTGAGTGTAATAATATCACAGTTAGGATGATACATGGTACAGGATCAGGAGGGGGGATGTCTGCAGGTAGAATATTACACATGTTATGGATGATACATGGTACAGGGTCAGGAGGGGTCGGGATGGCTGCAGTGTAATATATACATGTTATGGATGATACATGGTACAGGGTTAGGAGGGCCGGGATGTCTGAAGTGTAATAATATCACATGTATGGATGATACATGGTACAGGGTCAGGAGGGGCCGGGATGTCTGTATGGTAATAATATACATGTTATGGATGATACATGGTGCAGGGTCAGGAGGGGGGCGGGATGTCTGCAGTGTAATAATATCACATGTTATGGATGATACTGGTACAGGTTCAGGAGGGGCCGGGATGTCTGCGTGTAATAATATCACAGTTATGGATGATACATAGGCAGGGTCAGGAGGGGCCGGGATGTTGCGCTCAGATAATGTAATATCAAATGTATGGACGGATACATGATTACCGGTGGACAGGGTCAGGAGGGGTCGGGATGTCTGCAGTGTAATAATACACATGTTATGATGATACATGGTACCGAGGTCAGAGAGGGCCGGGATGTCTGCAGTGTAATAATATCACATGTTATGGATGATACATGGTACAGGGTCAGGAGGGGCCGGGATGTCTGCAGTGTAATAATATCACATGTTATGGATGATACATGGTACAGGGTGAGGAGGGGCGGGATGTCTGCTAGTGTTAATAATATCCATGTTATGGATGATACATGTTACAGGGTCAGGAGGGGCCGGGATTGATGTCAGCAGTGTAATAATATCACATGTTATGGATGATACATGGTACAGGGTCAGGAGGGGCCGGGATGTCTGCAGTGTAATAATATCATATGTTTTGGATGATACATGGTACAGGGTGGGTAGTTCTGACCCGGAGTCCATATCTGCAGAACTATATATAAATGAAGGGTGGTGACGCCTCTCTATTAGGTGTGATGATGTTGTGACAGATTCTCATCATTCTCCATGACATTTGTCATTGTCACCGTGTTCCCTCAGATTGTTCTATTTTTGTCTCATAATAAAAGACTGTGAAGATGATAAGGTACATATCCACGAGCGCAGCGCATGCCCCGTACACTCTGGGTGTATTTACAGGATTTATGTCCTAACCGAGGTGTCTAATCATTTGGCTCAGACTATTGCGATCCCCAGGAGGTCCCATTTGGATGGAGCTGCCCCCGTCTATAGTCATCTCTATTGGGCTGTGTGATATCGGTGCGTATCATCGGACACCCCCTAAATCCAATTGGATCTCTCTGACTTTGTAGGATAAGAGGGATGTTTCTCATAGGAAGAGGGTCATCGCATCCTCTGGTATGTTTATCCACAGACACCTGCTGAACAACCACCTGAAGACTCTGCTGATGAGGGTTGGCTCTGCTGATGGGCTCTGCTGACTGGGACAGGTCTCTGCTGACTGGGACAGGGCTCTGCTGACTGGGACAGGGCTCTGCTGACTGGGACAGGGCTCTGCTGACTGGGACAGGGCTCTGCTGACTGGGGCAGGACTCTGCTGACTGGGACAGGGCTCTGCTGACTGGGACAGGGCTCTGCTGACTGGGACAGGGCTCTGCTGACTGGGACTGTGCTCTGCTGACTGGGGCAGGACTCTGCTGACTGGGACAGGGCTCTGCTGACTGGGACATATATATATATATATATATATATTATGTGTGTACAATAATCCATCTGATAAGGTCTATGTGACATGTCCTGTGTAAGGTGTGACGGGTTCAGCCTCTTGTGGGGTGATATATAGGACATGTGATGTCTCGGGGCAGAGCCCTCCGGGCACAGTGCCCTCTAATGAAGCGTTGCTAGCGGATACGGACATCAGACGTCCTGCCCTTTAATTGGCGCTCACATTTTCCGCTCTCTAGACATTCGGACACTTTCTAATAAAGTCGGGTTCTTGTTATTGCAGTTTTCTGGTAAGAAGGAAGAATGAATATGGAGGTCACAGCCGGCGCTGTTCTTAGAGGAGAAGCCCCCCTCCCCCCAGAGACCTCTGGGAAATAAACTACTCAGAATATGCAGATCGGCTCATTGTAGCACAGCGCATACACACGTTGTGAATCCTCGGGGGCTTGAGATTTCCTGGTATTTCTCTGGGCAATCTGCTCGCTGCGCTGAATCACTGGAAGACATTCAGGGTATTTTTTGTTGATTTTGTCCTTTTCGGTGGAGAATGAGATTCCGGCTCGGGCGGGGGTGAGGCCGTCCTCACCGGGAGAAGCACGACCTTTATTAGTCTCTTTTCAGCCTTTATATTCCCTACTTACCTCTGAGCTGCCTCGTGCCTCAGAATTAATTCCAGATTGTAGGGAATAGTCCAAGGTGTGAGGTATTCAGAGCTGTGACCTCTGTCCTGTCCTTACATGTGACATTTGTAAAGGTCTCACCTTTCAGTCTTTCTAGATTCTAGAATGTGTGGACTGTTCCTGGTAACTTTGTAGCAAATCTACTCTTTGCAGCTTCCCCTCCCCTCTCCATAGACTTCAGTGTAGTTTTGTCCTGTTACTAGCAAGACAGAATTCAGCAGAGATATAGGTGTGTAGCAGGGGGTCTGCGCTACACCACCTGGGGGCGCTCTATGTTTCGTGCTCCTGCCTCAAATTATATGAATTCATTAAGTTGCAGATTTAGATATGTAGCAGAGAAAAACGTGGCGGTCTATCTGGCGATGGCGACTAATCTTCCGTCTGTGATGCGGATTCTGTGGTCTCACCCTCATCCGCACCAGGATTCTCACCCGACGATCCCCTTCCTTCCAGCGTCGTCCTCTTATAGACCCAGGACGCCGCCTGGAGGCCTCAGGCTCAACGTGCAGCAGCCGCGCTCTGGCTGTCACTAATCCGTCATCTTCATCTCCATTTTATTATAATTATTAATCAGTTTTTTCTTCCTCGCTGGCGCACGCTTCACTGGATATTTATTAGGAAAATAAATTGAAAATAAACCCTTTTCCGGATATTCCGCGGATCTGCCGGTAAATTACAAGGCACTTCACATATTACGCATCTGGCAGTAGTAAGTGACTGTCAGGATTAGCGCCAGTAAATATATGCAAATTAGATTTCAAGTAAAGTGCAGAACAGTCTTTATGAGGAGCGTAATCTGCCGCTATGGTTCCTCCCAGATGATCCGTTACAGGGTCCAGATTTGCCGTACAGAACCCGGTACACACATCCGCAGCAAGTTACTGCACAGCACAAGTGGATTGGGTTTGCAAAACCACCTCCTCATATACTAAAAGATTGGAGAATGCAGCAAATTTTCAGATCTGCGGCTCATACTGTTGCACTTTCATACTTCGATGGATGCTAACACCCTCCCAAAGTCCTCTCTGATTCCACCAGGGTCCATTAGGTTTTCTGTAGGGACTCCTACATAGATTCAGGGGCACTTTGAATGTTCTTTCTACCCCCTACGGTCGTTGAGATATCAGTCCCAGTATTTGACCACTGACATTCTCTCCACTATCAGATAATGATAATGATAGCACACGCCCCCTCCTCTGCTCTAGCTCCTCCTCTCTGATAGTAGAGAGGATAACAATGGTCAGATACTGGGGCTGATATCTCAGCAACTATAGGGGGTAGAAAGAAAATGCCCTAGAATCTGTATATGAGCAATTATATGATGGTATGTTTATCTCCATGTGTGTGAGAGGTGCTGAAAAGTCCTAGCCAGAGAACTGCACAGAGCATTGAATTACTTTCTTGATGTTCTCCAAGAGGTACAAGACTTTATGTAATCTAGTTTATCCCTTTGTGTTTTTCAGTCCTGGTCCCAACAAGGAGGTGGCCACTGCTGTGGATTATCAAGGTCCAAAACGCAAGCTGTACAGTGCCCTACCCGGGAGGCATTTTATTGTGGTAAAACCGTATCAACCTCAAGGAGAAGGCGAGATCCCGCTCCACAAGGGCGACCGGATAAGGGGTAAGGCATAGAAGGAGTTACATCTGCTCATTTTTGTATGGTTCCTCATCGGTGCTGGGTTTGGTTTTTATTATTTGGTCTGGCGAGATGGGACTAGTTTGGAAAGCTTTGGTCCTCCTTGTGAAGATCCAACTGGTGTGGACAAGACTATCGAGAAGGAGTAGACCTTGTGTTTGGACATGACTAGTGATGTCACCCAGAGCAGAGCCAGTTTGGGTGTTTTTGCTCCTCATTTTCACAGTGTAGGGTTTTGGATGGCTGGATGGGAATCTACGGATGTTCCTTGTGGAGATCCAGCCAGTGTAGGGAGGAGCGAATGAGCCCATTATACATAACGGATGGCGCTATAGTCGGCAGATCTGCTGTTCCTTGGAAAGGAAATGAGAGAAGACGGAGCAGGATGTGTTTTCTTCTTCTCCGAGCAGATGGCTTTGGCAGATTAGGGCTTCATTAATGAATGAGTGCAGCGTTTGATGAAGAGACCTTCAGCTGTACTGTAAGATGACGACATCTCAGAAACTTGACCTTCTTTGGGACATTGGGGCGACCCACAGCGTACAGGAACCAACACAGGAGTCCTAAATGTGCCCAGCCTACAGTCAGGACTACCTGAGGTCAAGCCCCGCCTACAGTCAGGACTACCTGAGGTCAAGCCCCGCCTACAGTCAGGACTACCTGAGGTCAAGCCCCGCCTACAGTCAGGACTACCTGAGGTCAAGCCCCGCCTACAGTCAGGACTACCTGGGGTCAAGCCCCGCCTACAGTCAGGACTACCTGGGGTCAAGCCCCGCCTACAGTCAGGACTACCTGGGGTCAAGCCCCGCCTACAGTCAGGACTACCTGAGGTCAAGCCCCGCCTACAGTCAGGACTACCTGAGGTCAAGCCCCGCCTACAGTCAGGACTACCTGGGGTCAAGCCCGCCTACAGTCGGACACCTGGGGTCAAGCCCCGCTACAGTCGGACTGACTGGGTCAACGCTCCCGCCTACAGTCTGGACTACCTGGGGTCAAGCCCCGCCTACAGTCTGGACTACCTGGGGTCAAGCTCCGCCTACAGTCTGGACTACCTGGGGTCAAGCTCCGCCTACAGCCAGGACTACCTGAGGTCAGGCCCAGCAGTACAGGCATCAGATCCAGGTTAGCATTACTTACAGACTGACAAATGGGTGTTACCCTTCTGCTAAAGGGGCGTGCCTATGATTGTACCCTGATTTGCTAACCACATCTAATAAGACATTTATAGTAAATCCAATGGAGCCCAGTATGGACGTCTTATCTTATAATACAGCCCTATAGGAAGAACCTGCAGAATGATGAATCGCATCTCCAGAATTTTCTAATAACTTCTCCTACTGCGCAGAGTCCTCCAAATCTTTCCATTGTTTGAATTGGAAAACATGGCGGAACTAATTGGATATGCGCTGAGCGTACAGAGGGTTAACGGCTTGTTACATACTTAATTGTCTTGTATCACCTGCACTGAACATCTGGAAGATGAGGGCAACCCCATAATGCACCGGGCTCATTAGTCCTGGATACAATTGTTACAACATATGTTCAGTGCTGGGGGCTCCTTGCATCCCCCGCTACACAGTAACTATTAGGCCTCCTCCAGTAATAAGGGAGATGCCCTTCAGCAATACAAGTATCCGATTAAAAAGAGCACCGATCCCTGAGCAGAATTACTGACTCTTAATAAGCCAAAATCAAGACGCTTAGGACCTACCAGGGGGACAGCCTAAAAATGGGCATTTTGGGGCATGGTTTGCATAAACTTTGTCTCTTGTATGAAGTTGTTTGTGGGAAGATCCGAAAAACTTGCGACAAAGCTGTGGAGGGTGAGCTCTAATAACCAATCAACCAATAAATATGGCTTTTTGGCCTGCTTGTCAGGACAGGAGCAGAGCCCTCTGCAGTACATGGCGATAGAGCTGAGGAAACACAGTCTGTAGGGATTATATTATATTTGCCAGGCCAGGAAGTAGACAGATTCACTGCAGAAGCTTTACACCGGAGCTGCCAGATGGGGAAGGAGACTGATCTGTGCAGATTCTGACCTCAATAGTTGCCTGAGGGAGAAGGAGACTGACCCTACACATGGCCTTTACCCAGTCGCAGCAAGTGGGGTAGCACAGGGAGGAAAAAGGAATGATAAAGTTATTTTTATCCTATAAACTCTGCAGTTGGAGGACCATTGGAGAAAACACCGGATGAACACCAATGATTAGCAGTGTTGGTAGCTCAATGGTTAGCAGTGCTACTGGGTCAGTGGTTAGCAGTGTTAATGGCTCAGTGATTAGCAGCGTTGGAGGCTCAGTGGTTAGCAGTGTTGGAGGCTCAGTGATTAGCAGCGTTGGTGATGTACTGATCCTGAGTTACATCCTGTATTATACCCCAGAGCTGCACTCACTATTCTGCTGCTGGTGCAGTCACTGTGTACATACATGACATTACTGATCCTGAGTAAGATAACACGTAGGTAATATTAGTTCTCTTCCTTTTTGCACTGTGTGCTCGGAGTAATAAGGTCTCTGGATGTTTGTTACTATAAGCTCCGGGCCCTTCATAAGAGGAGAACAAAATTCTGAGGGATAATAATCCTATTTCAGAGCAGAGAGAGAAAACCAATTGCCCCCGCGGAGCTGCATGTGGTGCGCTGCTCCCCAGGAGGGGGGATAAGAGGCCGCCAAGTGCAGACCACCGCTGCTTTTTATTTAGAGCGGGTGACGGGGAGCGTCGTGTGGATGTGAAGTTTAACCTTTTTTCCTCTTTGCTGGTTCTCTGCTGCTGCAGTCTACAATTTGTCCTGATGCACAAACTCACATCAACTTGTCCACTTAAGAGACTCAACCCCTTCCTCCTCCTCCCCCACCTTCCTCCCCATCCCCTCATTGCCTCTCTTCCCTTCCTCCTCCTCCTCTCCCTCCTTCCTCTCCTCTCTTCCCCCTCCCTCCTCTCTTCCTCCTCCCCCCTTTCCCCATCTCTCCTCCCTCTTCCTCCTCCCCCCTTCTCTCCTCCCTCTTCCTCCTCCCCCCTTCCCCCCTCCCCCCTTTTCCATCTTCCTCCCCCCTTACCCCTCTCCTCCTCCCTTCCTCCCCCCTTACCCCTCTCCTCCTCCCTTCCTCCCCTCCCATGTCCCCCCTCATGCTGCACTGTGTAGATCAGAGACTCCTGGCACATCACACACTTGAGGAATGACTGGGAAAGGCTCAGAGACACAAAGGCCCGGTTTGGCGTCACATCCCGGCCCTCTGTGTGCACCAGGCGGGTGGCACATAATGTCCTTATTACACATTATCTCATTACACATCCTGCACCGCAACTCACCTGATACCAACAGATCCACAGATACACAATCCTGCACTCATCCTACACATGCACAATCCTCCTACACGTGCACAATCATCCTATACATACACAATCCTACACGTGCACAATCATCCTATACATACACAATCCTACACTCATCCTACACATGCACAATCCTCCTACACGTGCACAATCATCCTATACATACACAATCCTACACGTGCACAATCATCCTATACATACACAATCCTACACGTGCACAATCATCCTATACATACACAATCCTACACGTGCACAATCCTATAGATACACAATCCTATACATACACAATCCTACACGTGCACAATCATCCTATACATACACAATCCTACATGTGCACAATCATCCTACACGTGCACAATCCTATAGATACACAATCCTACACGTGCACAATCCTATACATACACAATCCTATAGAGGCCAAGAGTGACTTGACAAAAAAGAGATCTCTACTTATGTCTACACTGTACAAAGAACTGTAGATCTGAAAGGGAACTTGTCAGCAGGAGTGACCCAGCACAGTCCTCACTCTACTGTGCTCTCTGCAGCCAGTGTTGTCCGAGAGAGACATGTTAACAGACCTTTGTGTATGCTGTTAGGAGCAGCAGGACTGTGATATATGGATTTATATTCCAGGATTATAACTTCTCTGAGTGCATGGGGAAGGAGGGGAAAGGTGTCCTCACACTGCTGAGCTCTTTGCACCCCCCAGAACATGCAAAAAAGTTCTATGTGCAGGTGCCAGAGCAGCACAATAAGAATGATAGTAAGTGATGATGGGGGCTGGAGGTACAAGGTTTGGGAACTTCTGTACATCTTGTAGAGGGCAGATACCCCCCATGACAAGATCTGGGAGAGCCCTTAAAGTAGTATAAGGGTCCTCCTGTTCCTATGCTGGTGGCTCATGTTATAGGACGGATGATATCCCAGGATGGGGACACCTGATGCACTGCGGGGGTGCTGTATACCTCGCTGTGTATATGTTATACACTTCTATAAACCAGCAGCCAAATGGTTAAATCTGTGTCAGGTTCCTGAATGTACATACAAGGCGCCTGTAACCATAGCAGCCCCATACGAAGGCGTCACGTGTGATACAAACATAGAGCTAAATATTCCGACAAATCCACGGAAGCCGCAAAAGAGAGGAAGAGAATCTCTAAAGAAAGGCTCAGGATGTATATACACAGGGGGGGGGCGTATACACGGAGGAGGGAGGTGCCGTATACACGGAGGAGGGAGGCGCCGTATACACGGAGGAGGGAGACGCCGTATACACGGAGGAGGGAGACGCCGTATACACGGAGGAGGGAGCCCTCTGCCGGAGCAGTGCAGGAGGCACCAGATTCATGAAGAACGGACGCCACAAATCCTGAATCTGGCGCCCCCTGCACACTACACAGGACACTGCACATAGTACACACTGCACTGTGCTTAGTAAATGTGTCCCTATCCTCTACTTGTATTGACTGCTGCAGTATCTATCCATGAGGAGAAAGGCTGTCTATCAGCACAATGCAGAGAGCACAGCAGTGTGAGGAAATGCCGTCAGTGCACTTGGAGAAGCTACAATCCTGGAATATAAATCCCCATGCCACAGTTCTGCTGCTACTAACAACATAGAGAAAGGTCTGATTACACATCTCACCAGGGACAATACCTAACACTGGCTGTAGTGAAGGCAGAGCACAGCAGTGTGAGGACACACCCACAGTGTTCTTGGTGAAGCTACAAACCTGGAATATAAATTCATACCTCACAGTCCTGCTGCTGCTGCTAACAACACACATAGTGGTCTGATTCCACATCTCTCCAGGGACAATACATAACACTGGCTGCAGAGAGCACAGAGCACAGCAGTGTGAGGTCTGATTACACATCTCTCCAGGGACGATACCCAACACGGGCTGCAGAGAGCACAGAGCACAGCAGTGTGAGGACACACCCCCAGTGCACTTGATTAGGTTACAATCCTGAAATATAAATCTTTATGTTACAGTTCTGCCGCTACTAGCAACATGCACACTTCTGACTGCTGACAGGTTCCCTTTAATACAGTCTTAACTATGAAGAAATTGTGGGATGTGAAGAAAAAGAGGGATGTGTAACAAGGTCCAATCCAGAGGACCAGCAGACTGTAATAGGAGAAGTGGTCCGATAGCCCTTCCAGGACCTTTCATACGGTGATGTCACAGGTTATGGGCTCATGTACACTAAGATGCGCGGAGCAGCTCCGGCAGATAAGGAGGTTCTGCAGCGAGGTCCAGTACCGCCAGGGGATGTTGCACACCCTGTACCCACCGTGCTGCACGCTGCCAGGGCTGGACGCATCGCTTTGTGCATTTTATGTAATTAGGATAAAACTAATCATTAGTCTCTTTCATCAGATCTGGGGCTGGTAATTATGTCATGAATGAAAAATAAAGGAGGAACCTGACCCCACAATTACTGTAATTATGTAATTACCAGCGTCCCCGCGCCTCACCTACCCTCAGCGAGGCACAAGAGCCCTGACACACTCACAGCTCAGAGAGAGGAGCCTCCAACACAGTCACACAGGTATAGGGGGTACCGGGACAGGGACACGCCGACACCTGGGGGGTACCGGTCACAAGGCTCAGCTTCATCATGGTCTTCATAGTGTCTGATGGTCATAACAGTCACATGGCTCAGCTTCATCATGGTCTTCATAGTGTCTGATGGTCATGATAGTCACATGACTCAGCTTCATCATGGTCTTCATAGTGTCTGATGGTCATGACAGTCACATGGCTCAGCTTCATCATGGTCTTCATAGTGTCTGATGGTCATGATAGTCACGTGGCTAAGCTTCATCATGGTCTTCATAGTGTCTGATGGTCATGATAGTCACATGGCTCAGCTTCATCATGGTCTTCATAGTGTCTGATGGTCATGACAGTCACATGGCTCAGCTTCATCATGGTCTTCATAGTATCTGATGGTCATGATAGTCATGAGATAAAGCTTGGTCTTGGTCATCTTGGTGTGTGATTGTCACCATAGTCACATTGCTAAGCTTTGTCACGTTCTCTTAGGGTCTTATGGCCATTCTAGTCATTTGGTGAAGCTTTGTCACATTCTCTTAGCATCAGATCACGAGAGTTAAACGACCGGCCTTTGTCATAGTCTTCTTAGTGTCTGACGGTCATGATAGTCACGTGGCTAAGCTTGGTCGTGGTCCTCTTGGTATGGGATGGTCACAATAGTCCCATGCCTAAGCTTTGTTTTTGGGTCATATTT
Source organism: Engystomops pustulosus (assembly GCA_019512145.1). Lineage (NCBI taxonomy): Eukaryota > Metazoa > Chordata > Amphibia > Anura > Leptodactylidae > Engystomops > Engystomops pustulosus. The sequence goes on along the minus strand of WNYA01002563.1, from coordinate 2,066 downwards.
TGGTTATTTCATGGTCATGAGAGTCACAGGATTTGTTACATTTTCTTAGCGTCAGATCTTGATGGTTACGTTTCTCACATGGGTTTGTCATAGTCTTCTTGGTGTTTGATGGTCAAGGTCCCTATAGATACACTTTTATATCATATCTTTCCCCTTCCCATGGATACCTGTGATGTCCCTACAGATAGTCACGCCGATAAAAGCTACAAAGATTGAGTTGTAAGTCCCTGAATGTGCCGATCAGGGTGACAGATGAGAAGAGAAGGGCTTGTCCCCCGGGCGGGTACATGTGGCGTCTTGAAGATCTTCTCCCATTGCTGCAGTGAGGTAACAGTCGTCTATTCTGAGAAACTATGATTCACATCAAGATGCTACAATCACATCCTCAGCATAAACATCCCCATGACAACAGAGATGTACTAATGGTCCGGCTCGGGAGGAGACTTGTCACTAGGTAACATTTATGTTCACACATTTTCATCCTTGACATCTGGAGAATGTTTACCGAACAAGTAACATTGTATAACGGGAAATATTCAGGCCACCGCCATGTATGTCTGATCAAGGTCACCTCAATGTCACAGCACGACCCAGAGCCACCAGATACCGGGCCGGAGGGGACAATGCTCCACACCAGGGACATACAGGGGTCACAGGATGTTCAGAACTATCTTCTATACGGTGTCAAGGGGAAAAGTGTCAGAAATGTTGCAATTACCCATGAGAATTCCATAGCCCCCGATGCTCTAGCGATCCTTTTTGGACCATAGATCCCACCTCTAAATGTGTTGGGGCACCCAACCACTTACTGTACAGGGGCACAGCACCATTCAGGGGATATGGACCTGCACAGGCAGGTGGTTCTGATGCTGCTGGACAGGTAAAGACGACTGCGAGTCATTCAGCTGATTAAGAAAAGTCGCCAATACGATTCTACATTTCTGATATCACTTCCTGCTCTGCAGCCATTGGCTGTTTCATCTGACAGGCTTCCTGTGATGGGGGCGGGCAAAACAGGAAGTCCATGAAATGAAACTTCAGCCAATAGTGTTGGTGGGCGTGGCCTTTGTGACATTTCATATACAGAGCAGGACATTAAGGGACGGGAATATAGAATGACAGCTCTTATATGGTCTCAGTGTATACATTTTACTAATAATCAAAACTTTGCCTGGAGTTTCCCTTTAAAATGAATGAAGTGATATCACAGCAGCGTGCTGTAAAGTGAGACACAATCAGGAAGTGGGCGTGGTTTAAACCAAAAGCAGCGTGCAGTAAAGTGACAATGGGTCAGAGTGTAACAAAGCCAGGGAATAGGGTGAGCACTGGATTACTATGAAAATTGCATGTGAATGGGGGTGTGGCTTCACTGTAAAGTGGGTGTAGCCTAATCAAATAACAGCATGCAGTAAAGTGATGCAGAATAGTAGAAATGAAGGTAAAGAGTTTGTCGTTGCTACATTAAGTGATTAGTCAGGATCAAGCTAAGAATAAGACTACAGTTAAGTGCTGCAATACAATTAAGCCACACCCCCTTGTGTTTAATTAAATTAGCAGCACTTAACTGTAGTCTTATTCTTAGCTTGATCCTGACTAACCCCTTAGTGTAGCAACGACAAACCCTTTACCTTCATTTCTACTATTTTGCATCACTTTACTGCATGCTGTTATTTGATTAGGCTACACCCACTTCCATCTAAACTACAGATGAAGCGCGGACGCAGCAACTACATTCACTCGGAATTGCTGCCAATATTGAAATGTAATTTACAAGAATATTTTCCGCTGTGCAGCTGAAGCTATTTCATCATGAAAGTCGCAGAACAAAGCTCCCTGCAAAACCTGACCACAGGACACCACCATTATAACCTGCACACGGAGAACTACAACCCCCAGAGGAGCCCGATAACTAACAAGACCACATTACACTCTATACATAGAGCAACACATCCTCCAACATGTTACATCTCATAGGATACACTGGAGACTCTGCACACAGCACACAGATAGTATAGACAGGCAGTGTGATGTCACATCTCATAGGATACACTGGAGACTCTGCACAC
>WNYA01002562.1:0-38589 GCA_019512145.1 Engystomops pustulosus | reverse complement strand
ATACTCCAGAGCTGCACTCACTATTCTGCTGCTGGTGGTGCAGTCACTGTGTACATACATGACATTACTTATCCTGTACTGATACATCCTGTATTATGATCAAATCCTCTTTGTGTTGTTGGAGCAGTTTTTTGTCTTTGTAGTTTCATGTGGATACAATTTAACACATGTTCATTTTTATATCATCTCCCTGATCTCATGCTTGAACTTCACCTTACCCTAAAGATGAAACACAATGTGGAGGTGATGTCAGCATTCAGACACAATGTAACCATAAACCAATCAGGAAACAATGAAATACAGCGCTATGTCCTGGGCATGGGGCTTCTTCCTATACTTCAGTCTCTGGGCATGGGGCTTCTTCCTATACTTCAGTCTTCGTCTCTGGGCATGGGGCTAACTTCCTAATACTTAGTCTCTGGGGCAGGAGGGCGGTCTCCTATACTTCATCTCGGCGGGATGGGGCTCTTCCTATCTTCAGTCTCCTCGGGATGTGGGGATTTCGTTCCTCTACTTCCATCTCCTCGGGATGGGGGCTTATCCTATCTTCAGCCTCTGGCTGGGCTTCTACCTATACTTCAGTCTCTAGGCGGGGACTTCTTCCTATACTTCAGTCGCTGGCATGGGCCTTGTCCCTATACTACAGCTCTCTTCTTGTGCATGGGGCACTGTAGATACACTCTTCTCTCGCTTGATCTTGTTTCTTCTTCTAACCACCCTCAGTGAAGTAGTTAGTCATTGCATCCCTAGTTTTCTTGGACAGTGGATGGAGATAATTCCTGTAATCCTGGTGATCAAGGACAGTAAGTGCCTTAGTGCTAGTGATAAAGGTTTATATAAACATTCCTAGTAGTTTTGAGCAGTTAATGGGGCACATTTACTTACCCGTCCGCTCGAGTTCCCCAAAAGTGTATTGTCCAATGTCCTGTGCCGCGTGTTCTCTAAGATTGTGCGCCCGGATATCCTGCATGTTGTCGCTTCCCCCCCCGCTCATGTCCCTGGAGTTTCACCGTCTTCTATTCTCTTCCTGGACAACTGTAAGCATTGTCGAGTTAATGCGCTGTGGCGGGGATCACTAAGAAAGCGTTCTATCCGATATTCTGCTGTGTCGCTTTTCCCCCTCCATTCCCCCTTCAGGTCCCTGGAGTTTCCACCCTTCTTCCTGGTGCATGAAGTGCATTGTCCGTTGTATAATGCGCTGGACTGGGAGTCACTAAGATTGTGCGCCCGTATCCTACATGTGTCCTTCCCTGCTCAGTCCCTTTGAGTTTCACCTGCTTCTTCTTCCTTCCTGGGGGCATGTAAGTGCATTGTCTGTGTAGAATGCGCTTGCGGGGAGTCTATAAGAATCGGCGCCCGATATCCGCATGTGTCACTTCCCCGCTCGTCCCCCTGAGTTACCTTATCTTCTTCTGGTGATGTAAGTGCATTGTCCTTGTAAATGCGGCTTGCGGGAGTCAACTAAGATCCTGTCGCCTGATATCCTGCATTTTTGTCGCTTCCGTCCCCACGCAGTCCGAAGAGTCACCTTCTTCTTGCTGGTGCCAATGTAAGTGCTTGTCCGTGTATAATGTCTGGACGGGGATTCCTAAGATTGTTGCGTCGATATCCTGCATGTGTCCACTTCCCCGCTCAGGTCCCCAGATCACACCTTCTTCTTGCGGGGGCATGTAAGTGCATTGTCTTGTGACCAATTTGAAAGTTAAATCCCGCCTCATCCGAGATCTTTTTGAGATTCAGTGATCAAAACTATAAATCTCTTAGGACAACTGCTTAGGGCAGTGAATAGTTCCAGTATCACTGCTCATTGAAGGGTCTGAAGCAGTTAATGTGCTGAAACTTGGGGTCCACTTACCACAACACTTCTGTAGCCACTCCCAGCATTCGCCCAGGCTGTAAAAGTGCAAACCCTAAAATCTTCGAACTTGAGAATGGGCAAGTAAGTGAGAAACGTGCTAACCCCTTAGAGCTGCACCGTTCTCTCTATAAACAGCCTTTCCCTAAGTAATGACTCAGGAATCATGATATTTCCTTCCATGAGCTTAGTTGTCTCCCAGGTTTTGTTGTACAGCTGACTTCCTCATGTACTTAATTCTTTTGCACCATAGTCTGCCACTGTAACCACCCAAAATTCAGTCGCTAGTGACGCATGTTTCGATATCCTAGGCCTCATTCCTTAGCTTCTACTTTGCCCTACTTACCAGCTAGGTCCCTCTTTATGACTCCGGCTTGTTGATGATCCTTTAGCCCAACCGACTGCATCCCATGACACCGGTGAAACTAACCGGCATGCCCGGACCTTTAGCCAACTCCTCTACCCATAGGTTGCCGAACTCTGATGTCCTGACCCTCAGCAAATCAAACACTCCCGACCCTGGTGCATGCACATTGTCCCCCTCTAGGACCCACAGGTCAGTTTGCAACAAACACGGACTACTCTTGGAGGAAGCCCCTGATGAACCGATGACCATATCTCGTATGGGGGTTAAAGGGCGAATACCAATGGTGTCCCTTAATCCATGGGGAGAAGCCCAAAAGCCAACCTATATGGCGAGCACAAGTCCTCTTGCCGTTACATACCAACACTTCATATGTCTGTGAAATATTGAGTTAAGAAAAGAAATTCCAACAGTTTTCATCCTGGAAGACCACCCAAACCGAATCTGACAACCTCGCTCCAAGAAAACGGCCAAACAAAACAAACCCATGGAATAAATCCTGATGGAAGTGGCCAGAGACCTGAAGTATTTGTTTCTCGTCATGGTCAACACCAACAACGAGGGATAATTGATGATGTCCCGTGCGAGTGTTTTTGAGTTCCGGGTATCCGGTTCTCGTCAGGGCGCGATTCCACTCCGCGGTTTTGCGCTCGCTCATCGTACGCCCTCCTTCCAACAAAAAATAACGCCCCATTAACAACCAATTAGCTAAGTATTATTTCTATAGCTTCCTCAGGTTTTTTTTTTTCATTTCTCAGTGAAGGCATATATAAGTGGAAGGACCCCCCAGACGTGAGGGGGTGGCCGCCCGGCCGAATGAGGGCGAGCTGTGGGAGTCATTAGATGAATATTACTGTACCACAAACAGAATAGTATGATCGCGGTGAGTTTATTTAGATCGCGGCTCGGCCCGTGCGTTAAGACGATCGCGTCCTTATGGTTTAAGTCACAAAACCAAAGCTTCCGTCTCGCTACACCCGGATGTTTTAACTAGGAAAATAATTAGGCTGTGACGGATTTTCAGAATCTGATTGATGCAGGCGTAGATGGCCACCCTTTTTAAATGAATAAACCGTGATTGGAGAAAATCTGAAGAATGACGGGATGGTGATTTCCAGCCAGATTTGTAATTGCTGATGGCTCGACAGGTGATAGATAAAACACTGCCTCTACCTTCGATTGTCAAGTGACAGGAGATGTAGCACACAGTACTACCAGACCTTGCCTCGACACCTGTGCGTGACCTCCTGGCTCTTTACTTTTCAATTACTAGGCCCGATGTCGGGTTTTTTTCCCGGTTACGGCAAATTTTTCAGCTTTTTCGAACCGCGATTTTCCCCTGTATTGCCCCACCGTGGATTTTGGCGGCAACGCGATCGAACTATGGCGCATCGACGGCGCTGGCAGCCACATGGAATCGGGGGGGCGTGGCGCCGAACGAAAATCCCAACGTATTCGTAGAACCGCGCAAAAAAAAAAAAAAATGTGTCGGTGGTGGACACGCACTACTACTAAGTAATAGGATCGTGAACCCGCCTCGGATGCTTCACGCGCAGCAGCGACACCTGGTGATGTCGAGAGACTGCCTTATAATCCCGGCCGAAGACCCGAAGCCCCGCATAGGAACGGCTGCGCGGGTTGCGGAGATGGACCGGGTAAGTAATCTGCCCGCATGGCTATCTCTGGTTCTAAATATACAGGAAATCTAATCCATCAAAATCACGTCCTGAAAACACAGGGCAGTCTCTTACTCACCTGTGACTGGGTATCTTCTTATTTTGTTATCCTGAAAGACTTACTGGGGTGTTACCCGAGAACCCCTCCCTGCTTGCATCGTAAGCAGTCTTTTACACTGTCAGGGCACGTCCCCACCCCGTAGCATGAAACTTTCCTACCTGCTGGATCAGATACAGGCAGGAGGAGGGATTGTTGAGGGACAGGGGGGGGGAGGGTGAGACAGTGTAACAGCTTGTGAAGCTAAGCACAGACGGGAGGATTATAGCTAACACTCCCCTGAAACCCTTCTGGCTCATTTCATAATTATAAAGTTGACATTTTACAAGCAGGAGGCCATTGGTAACACATATAGACAATTACCGCACTCATGGTGCCTTGGTCTATGGGTAAGTGTCCCGGGTTATCCAATGATTTTGTATGTCTGTTCTCTTCATTATCTCTGTCCCTCCCTGACCTTGGCTCCATGTCCCATGGTGCTTAGCACCATCTTTCTATTAACCTTTGGTCATGTGATCGCAGGCACGGAGCAGAGTTTCAAGCTGGTACAGAACCGGATGGTTTCCACATAAAAGTCCATTCCTCATATTTTACCATACAAATATAGTAACATTAATATTAGAGGTTCATATGCACCACTCTAAGGAAGTGACCTACCATAGACTACAACATGGACACCTAGAAAGGCTCTCCAAATAGTAACACGTGTAATTGCAAGAACTACTAACTGTAGGGACTCAATTCTCAAGTCGCCTGAGGTTCAAGCGCAGACTGGCAACCTTAACCTCAGGGCTTAAAACCTCTGTCTCAAATCGTTCCTGTTGCTTCTGTGGTATCCTGAGAGAACTAGTGACAGATCAGATGATGATCTTACGTTGGAACCACAATGTGGATTTTCAATGGAACACTCTTATTTGATGCTGTCACCTGTTTGCCTCACTGTGTTTACACATCGGTGATATCCTCTGCGCTGATTAAACTATCATCCCACGTCTCCATCTGTCCTGCTGGTGGCCACCGATGGAAGTCTCCGGTCTGTTATATTTTTCCTATAATATTCAAATACAATGCAGATTTATGCTTCTACTTGCTCATATGAAGTCTTCTTCTCGCCGACATGTGCTCAAGCACCAAGATACATAGACATTTCACCATTAGTGTCCCCAGCAACCAGAGTAATTTTACTATCCATTCTGTAGTCATATGTGGCGGGCAGTCTTTCAGTGGGGGGAGAATTGCCCACTAGCCACCGAGATTTGAAATGGGCGACATAACATCCTGATCTGGTGAGACAACAGGGGGGGGATTTACAGTATTGGTTGGGAGCAGGTTCTCTGAGCAGCACCAGAGTATTTTGGAAAGAATGTTGGAGGTCATCAAATAAGGATTTACACTGTAGAAAACGTGGATCTCTATACAGGTGTCCCCTACTTATACACGTTCCGACTTACATACAAATTCAACTAAGAACAAACGTCCTCATGCCTACATGTACTACTTGGGGCTCGTGAGCATGGTCCTGCACACTGAAAATTTCATCTATATCTTCTATCAATATAATCCATATATCACACTCCTGCTGCTACTAACCATACAGAAAGGTTTCTCCGGATATGGCACAATCTCAACTTAATACAGGACAATACAATCAGTTGCAGACCACAAACCCCCTTCAGGTCACCCCCCATGCTGGGAAGCTCACTGAATGCAAATCATAATCGTCTGCTTACTACATATACAGAAGGTCTCGACTGTGCTACATCATTCTGATCAAAAAACATCCCGCCTTGGAATTTGTACAGATTAAGAATGTAACAGAAAGAAACTGTTCCGTCCTTTTTAACGTCCATGTGAGATATCTGGAAATAATTTGGGGAACATGTTTCCAAGCCTGTTACTCACATAATCACACGTAAATCCAACGCGGCTGAATCAATAGACCCGCAGCCGCCCCAAGCCAGGGTCGGCTTCTGCCGTCCTATCCTCTAGGCACCAGTGGACTAAGTTCCATCATCCTCAGGCACCAGGGACAGTCACATATCCTCTAGCACCAGGACTAGGTCACATATCCTAGGCCACCAGGGCTAGGTCACATATCCTCAGTGCACCAGGGACGAGGGTCACAGTGTCCGGGACACTAGTGCTATGTCCATTTCGGACCCAACTATGCACTTTGCCCAGGGACACCAGGGACTAGGGCACATTACCGGACCCTAAGACTAGGTCCACCTATCCGGGGACCACTAGGAACTAAGGTCACATATACAGGGACACTCAGGACTAGTTACCATATTCTAGGGACACAGGAGTAGGTCACATATCCAGGACACCAGGAACTGGTCTCACATATCCAGGACCTAGGCAAGGCCACAGGGCTCACATGGATACAGCGGACCTACGGGACCTAGAAATCCGGATCCCAGGGAAGTAGTCAGGTTCAGGACCCAACTATCCAGCAGGACACCAGGTAGGTAACATCAGTCACTAGGACTATCACATATCCAGGGACAGACAGGCCATATAGGGACTAGGATCTAGGGCATCAGGTCAACAGGTAGCACAGTCTACGACACAGGGCTGACACTCAGGCCGGTGGTCCCATATCAGGGACACCAGCTAGGTTTATCGGAATACCCTCAGAAGAAGACATCTAACGATATCACTACAATGCACCAGGATGTCTATGTTTCTATACGGGCACCGGTAGGTCACTATTCCAGGGTCCCAGGAGGATGCCTATCCTGTCACATCTGGAGCCGGTCACATGTTCCGTGGCTAGGTAGTTCACACCAGCCCCGGCATTGATGATTTTATGAAAGACCTCGAACTACAACTCAGTATATCAGGTCATAGTCTTGACAGGTCTATCCGCCTTATGTATCGTTGGATGTCAGCGAAACCTGCAACATGTTCTGGTAGTGTCTCATCCAACCGAGTCCAGAAAACAAAACTGCCTATTATCCTTGGGAATTGAGATTAGACTCGTATAATGCTTGGCGGCGCAGTGAGCCTCTAGTATATGAAGGAAATCTTTCTTGGACCGCCCCGGTGGGGGCTGGGACTTTTCTCTAAAATGTTCTCTGTAACATTAATTGCTTGCGCTCTGATACCTTTACGACATAGACTCAATACTGGGCAATACCACGCACATACGAGGGGGGGCTTATAGATATGTTTGTTAACCCGTCGTTATAAGCGCTTTTCCCCTAATCAACTCCATCTTAGCTCTTGCGGTAGGTTGTTTCTGCCTCCATATTTGGTGGTGCGCATCTTACCTCTCTCCCAGTTCACCACAACCCAAATAAGGTTATAAAATAACCAAAAACTTTGATTTCCTTGAAAAGTTTCTACGTTGGCGATCTGTTCACCCCATCGTCACTACGCACATTATGCCGTCCCTTTCCCAGAGCGCTGGCCTCACCGACCTGATGGCGCGCTTCATAGGTGCTGCTGCCATCACATTGTTCCCAGATGAGACGATACACATCAAAGACCTTCCACAGTAAAAAGAGCAAAAACAAAGCTCCTTGCATAAGACGGTAATCAGTCCTCGCTCGTCCGACTACACAAGGGCCATTTACCGCACCCTCACTTGCGATGGAAAGGACCTGTCGCCAAGCAAACGCCTCCAGCCCGCTACAAATCTTCCCTTGCCTTGCGGCATATATAGAACTTTATTATTACTTTTCTTATTATTTTTAAGCTGTCTTACGATGTTAGGTCCAAAACTGCGCCAGTACGTTTAAACAGCAAGGATATAGCCCCCTCCTAATGGCGCTCTAGTGGAAACCCCAAAATACTGCAAGGGGGGATAAGTAACGGTCAGAGGCCTGATGAACGGTAACCTTTCAAATGTTGCACAATTTTACTCTTAAGTATACAAATGATTTACAATTTGGATGCATGGGGGTCATATTATTAAGTGGCCCGATTTGCGGTTATTCCCGACGTTTTTACCCCACGAATAGTCCGTGATTTGCCGACTCGCCCGTTTTTGTGCACGATCGATTGGCACGGCTCTGACAAAATGGGGCGTGGCCGATACACGAAACCCGCGGATTCGGAAAAAACCGCCGCATTTACGAAAAAAGTTCGCGAAATTACGACCTTACCTCACCAGGTATGCGGGATCAGGTGCATCTCCAGCGCGGCCTCCGGGAACTTCGCCTCGAGCAGCGACCATTGTGGACGGAGTGAGGAACTCCTTATGAAATCCCGCCGGAGCCCGAATCCCGCAGAAACGCGCCGCTGGAATCGCGAACTGGAGGCCTGTCTATAAAGTCGGAAATCTGCCCTAGTATTATACTTTTTTCCATTGACAAATCAAATTTTATTTCTTTAAACATTGTCAAGTTCTATTATATAACATAATATGGACACAAAGTTTTAAATACAGCTCTATGTCCTGTGCTGGTGCTTCTTCCTATACTTCAGTCTCTGGGCATGGGGCTTCTTCCTATACTTCAGTCTCTGGGCATGGGGCTTCTTCCTATACTTCAGTCTCTGGGCATGGGGGCTTCTTCCTATACTTCAGTCTCAAGGCACGGGGGCTTCTTCCTATACTTCAGTCTCAAGGCACGGGGGCTTCTTCCTATACTTCAGTCTCTGGGCATGGAGGCTTCTTCCTATACTTCAGTCTGCCTGTAAGTGCATTGTCTTGTGACACAATTTGAAAGTTAAATCCGTGCTCAGTCTGAATCAGTCGGATCGTCTGACTGCACAGCCCCCCGATTTCTGTCGCATAAAAGCAGCGCAGCTGCACCAAAATCCGATCGTGTGCGACACAACCCCAGCGCAAACTCTGTTCAATACTTATCACAGCCGTGCAGTCCCTGAAAACAGCGAACAGTCAGACAAAAGTGTGTGTGCGGACCCTTAGTACATAACCCCCAATGGGTTACTTTCTGATGGTGAATGGGGCTTTAAAAGGGGTTAAGCTGGTACCCTGGGTATCTAAGACCGTAAGAAGATAATTTTACTATTCCTAATGGTCTTGGGATAAAAGGATCTCAGTGATCTGCAACAGCAGAACTGGAGGTCTAGGGTCAGAGGAGATCTTTTTAGATTCTCTCAGTGATCTAAAACTATAAAAGTCTTAGGACAATGCTTAGGGCAGTGAAATAGTTCAGATTCCTGCTCATGGGTCATGAAGCGGTTAATGCTGAATACTTGGGGTCCACTTAGCCACACACTTCTGTAGCCCTCCCAACATCGCCCAGGCCTGTTAAAAGGCTAAAACCCTAAATCTTCAGACTTGAGAATGGAAGGGGGAGAAGATAGAGAGAACTGTGCAGCTGTAACCCTTAGAGCTGCACAGTTCTCTCTATAATCAGGCACTTTGCTTAAGGAATGACTCAGGAATCATGAATTTCCTTCCATGAGCTTGGTCAGGTCCCAGGTTTTGTTTGTCCAGTACTTCCATCATTACTTCAATTCTTTGCACCATAGTCATCCAGTGTAACCCCCAAAATTCAGTCCTAGTGACCATGTTTCTAGCCTAGGCTCATTCCTTAGCTTTGCTACTTTGCCCCATCCTTACCAGCTGGTCTCCTCTTATGACTCCGGCTTGTCGATGACCTTTAGCCCAACCGATGACTCATCGATGACCGGTGAACTTAACCGGCATGCCCTGACCTTTAGCCCAACTCTCCAGGTTGCCGGAACTCTGACTGTCCTGACCTCAGCAAATACCTGAAGACACTCAACCTGACCCTGGTGCTGCACATTGGCCACTCTGGACCCACAGGTCAGTTGCAACAAACACGGAGACTACCCTTGGAGGAAGCCACCTGATGACCTGATGACCTGATTCTCGTATGGGGGTTAAAGGGTGAATACCAATGGTGTAGCCCTTAATCCATGGGAGAAGCCCAAACCAAGCCAAACCTGTTGCGAGGCACAAGTCTCTTGCCCGTTACAACCAACACTTATATGTCATTGAAATATTGAGTTATAAGAAGAAATTCCAACATTTTCCATCCTGGAAGACCACCCAAACCGAATCTGACAACCTGCTCCAAGAAGCGGCCAAACAAAACAAACCCATGGAAGAAAATCCTTGATGGAAGTGGCCAAGAACCTGAAGTATTTGTTTTCTCGTCCATGGTCACACAACCGAGGGATAATTGATGATTGTCCCGTGCGAGTGTTTGAGTTCCGGGTATCGGTTCTCGTCAGGGCCGGATTCCACGCGGTTTCGCTCGCTCATCGTACGCCCTCCATAACCCTCATTACCAACAATTATCTAAAGTATTATTTCTAAGACTTCCTCAGGTTTTTTTTTATTCATTTCTCAGGTGGAAGCAATTATATAAGTGAAGGACCCCCAGAGCGGGAGGGGGTGGGCCCCGGCCGGCATGGGGCGAGCTGTGGGAGTCAATTAGATGGAATATTATTGTACACAAACAGGAATAGTAATGAGCGGGAGTTTATTTTATCGCGGCTCGGCCCGTGCGTAAGACGATCGCAGTCCTATGTGTTTAAGTCAACAAAACAAATGACTGCCGTCTGCAGCTACGACCCGGGATGTTTAACTAGGAAAATAATAGGCTGTGACGGATTTTAGGATTGTTGATGCAGGCGGAGAATGGCCCCCATTTTAAAATGAAGAACAGATTTGGAGGGAGAAAATCTGAAGATGACGGGATGGTGGATTTCCAGATTTGTAAATTGCTGAGTCGACAGGTGAATAGGAATAAAACTGCCTCTACCATGTGTAGTGAAGGAGATGTAGCACCAGTAGTACCAGTACCTCGCTCTGACCCAATGGGGGTCATTTACTAAGGGCCCGATTCGGGTTTTTCCGGCGGGTTACGCAAATTTTTCAGTTTTTCGACGATTTTCCCTGTATTGCCCCGGGATTTTGGCGCACACGATCGAACTATGGCGCATCGGCGCTGGCATGCACGCAATGGAAATCCGGGGGCGTGGCCGAACGAAAACCCAACGGATTCGGAGAAACCGCCGCATTTAAAAAAAAAAAAAAAGTGTCGCTGGACACGCACTTACCTTCACTAAGTATAGGATCGTGAACTCCGGCGGACCTCGGTGGACTTCAGCGCAGCAGCGACACCTGGTGGATGTCGGAGGAACTGCCTTAGTGAATCGCCGGAAGACCCGAATCCACCGCAGAGAACGCGCCGCTGGATTGCGAATGGACCGGGTAAGTAAATCTGCCCCAATGGCTCTGGTTCTAAATATACAGGAAATCTACCATCAAGATCCGTCCTGATAAACCAGGGACATTACTCACCGTGACTGTGGTATCCTCTTATATTTGTTATCCTGAAGAGCTTCTGGGGGTGTTACCAGAACCCCTCCCTGCTGCAGCTTAACATGCTGTTACACTGTGCAGCCTGTCCCCACCCGCTATTTGCTGAAATTTCCTCTGCTGGAGTCAGATTACAGCAGGCAGGAGGGGGATTGTTGAGGGAACAGGGGGAGGGTGAGACAGTGTAACAGCTTGTGAAGCTACAGCATGGTGGAGGATTGCTAACACTCCCCGAAACCCTTCTGGCTCATTATCATAATTATAAAAGTTGATTTTACAAGGAAGGAGGCCATTGGTAACAAATATAAGACAATTACCACACTCATGGTGCCTGGGTCTATGGGTAAGTGTCCCGGGTTTATCAATATGGATTTTGATGGCTGTTCTTTCACCTTATCTCTGTGTCTCCTGCCCTGACCTTGGCATGTCCCATGGTGCTTAGCACCCGTTTCTATTAACCATTTGGTCAGTGATCGCAGGCAGGGAGCAGATTGCATGGGGTAAGAACCTGATGGTTTCCACATAAGAAAGTCCAATTCCTCATATTTTACCATACAAAGTAGTAACAGTAATATGTAGAGGTAACAGCATCTAGAGGTAAGTGACCTACCATAGACTACAACAGTGGACACCTAGAAAGGCTCTCCAATAGAGTAACACGTGTAATGCAAGAAACTACAGCTGTGGGACAGATTGCTCAAGTCGCCTGGAGGTTCAAGCGCCAACTGGCAACCTTAACCTCAGGGCTTAACCTCTGTCTGCAACGTTCTGTTGCTTCTAGTTATCTGGGAGACGTGGACGATCAGATGATGAGCTACGTGGAAGCCATAATGGTGGATTTCATGGGAACGCTCTATTAGACTGTCACCTCCAGCTGTGTTTACACATCGGGATATCCTCGCTGATTAACTAATCATCCGCACAGTCTCCATCTGTCCTGCTGGTGGCCACTGATGGAAGACTCACGTCTGTATATTTTTCCTATAAATCAAATACAATTGCAGATTTATTGACTCAATATGAAGTCTTCCTGCCCGACATGTGCATCAGCACCAGAGGATGACATATTACAATTCACACAGACTTATGGTCACAGCAGCACAGAGTATTTTACTATCAGTCTGTTAGTCATATGTGCGGCAGTTGTCAGTGGGGGGAGAAGGGCCCACAGCAGCACAGAGTATTTAAAGGGAGAAGCATCCTGATCTGGGTGGAGGACAGGGAGTTACAGTATGGTTGGAGCAGGTTCTCTGAGCAGCACAGAGTATTTATGGAAAGAATGTTGGAGGTCATAAATAAGGATTTACACTGTAGAAAACGTGATCTCTATACAGGTGGTCCCCTACTTATACAGTTCCGACTTACATACAAATTCAACTTAAGAACAAACCTACAGAACCTACATGTACGTAACCTTGGGAGCTCCTGGAGCAGGTCCTCACACTGAAAATTTCACTATATCTTCTATAAATATAAATCCATATATCACAGTCCTGCTGCTACTAACACCATACAGAAAGGTCTTCTCCGGGGCCACTGTGTGCTACCAGCATAGTTATTCTGAGATTCACAGAATTAAACATCACACATTCCCCCCTCTGGATCATTTCTGTAACATATTAGAAGAGAAAATGTAACAAAAAGAAAGAAACATTTTCCCGTCCGTTTCTAACGTTCCATGTGAGATCTGGAAATAATTGGGGACAATCAGTTTCCAGCTGTTACTCACATAATCCAACCGTAAATCCAAACAGCGGCTTGAATCAATAGACACCGCAGCCACCTCCAAGCCAGGGGCTCTGGCTCTGCCGCACATATCCTCTAGGCACCAGGGACTAGGTCACATATCCTCTAGGCACCAGGGACTAGGTCACATATCCTCTAGGCACCAGGGACTAGGTCACATATCCTCTAGGCACCAGGGACTAGGTCACATATCCTCTAGGCACCAGGGACTAGGTCACATGTCCAGGGACACAAGGGACTAGGTCACATGTCAAGGGACACCAGGGACTAGGTCACATGTCCAGGGACACCAGGGACTAGGTCACATGTCCGGGGACACTAAGGACTAGGTCACATATCCGGGGACACCAGGAACTAGGTCACATATCCAGGGACACTAGGGACTAAGTCACATATCCAGGGACACCAGGGAGTAGGTCACATATCCAGGGACACCAGGAACTAGGTCACATATCCAGGGACACTAGGGACCAGGTCACATATCCAGGGACACTAGGGACTAAGACACATATCCAGGGACACCAGGGAGTAGGTCACATATCCAGGGACACCAGGAACTAGGTCACATATCCAGGGACACCAGGGAGTAGGTCACATATCCAGGGACACCAGGAACTAGGTCACATATCCAGGGACACCAGGGAGTAGGTCACATATCCAGGGACACTAGGGACTAGGTCACATATCCAGGGATACTAGGGACCAGGTCACATATCCAGGGACACTAGGGACTAAGTCACATATCCAGGGACACCCGGGACCACCCTTTTAGACAACATTTACTGAATACCCTCAGGAAGACGACACACAATACACTAATCATCAGCGATGTCTATTTTAGGGGGTGTCCTTTGGGTACAGGGTCTATACCCCCTGTGACTGTATCTGTTGGTCGATAGGTTGTCAGCTGGAGAAACCTCACACATAGTTACAGGCAAAGTCATGGATCAGTCCCAAGCCGAGTCCTACAGAAGAAACAAAAGCCTATTATCCTGTGGGAATGGAGAATTACCGTAAGTGCTTGGCGGCTGCAGGAGCCTCAGTATATGAAGGAAAATCTTCTGGACGCCCTCGGGGGTGCTGGGACTTTTCCTAAAATGTTCTCTGTAACATCAATTGCTGCGCTCTGATACCTTTAAATAGATACAATACTGCAATACACGCTACATAGAGAGGGGGGCTTATAGATTATGTTTGTTACCCCTTTATAAGCGCATTCCCCTATCAACTCCAACTCTTTGGGTAGGTGTTTCAGCCTCCATATTGATGTGGTGCAGTCTTACCCTCCCCGGCCACACCCCAAATAAAGGTATAACCAAAAACTTTGATTTCCTTGAAAAGTTTCTACTTTGCGGAATCTTGTTCACCCCATCGTCATACGCCATTGCCGTCCCTTTCCCAGGCGCTGGAGCCATCACCGGACCTGAATGGCGCGCTTTATGTGCGGCTGCCATCACATTGTCCCCAGGACGAGACGTACAAAAGACCTTCACAAGTAAAAAAAGAGAAAAAACAAAGCTCCTTGCATAAGACGGTAATAAGTCCTCGTCACGGACTACACAGGGGGCCATTGTACCACCCCCGTGCTGGGAAAGGACCGTGCCAAGCAAACGCCTCCAGCGCTAAATAATCTTCCCTTGCGTCATATATAGAACCTTTATTATTACTTTCTTATTATTTTTAGCTGTTACATGTAGTGCCAAAAATGACTGCCAGGTACTTTAACAGCAAGATTAGTCCCTCCTAATGGCGCTCTGTGGAACCCCAGAAAATACTGACAAGGGGGTAAGTAACGGTCAGAGCCTGAAGTGAATGGTAACCTTCAAATGTTGCACAATTTACTTCTTAAGATACAAGATGATTTACAATTTGGATACATTGGGGGTCATTTATTAAGGGCCCGATTCGCGTTTTCCCGACGTGTTACCCGAATATTTCCGATTTGCGCTGACTTTCCCTGTATTGCCCCGGGTTTTTGTCGCACGCAATCGGATTGTGGCGCATCGGCGCTGACAGAAATCGGGGGGCGTGGCCGAACGAAAACCCGACGGATTCGGAGAAACCGGCGCATTTAAAAAAAAGTGTCGCAGGACACGCACTTACCTTCACCAGGTATAGGATGGTGCACTCCAGCGGGCCTCGGGGAACTTCAGCGCAGCAGCGACATCTGGTGGACGTCGGAGGAACTGCCTTAGTGAATCGCCGGAAGACCCGAATCCACCGCAGAGAACGCGCCGCTGGATCGCGAATGGGCCGGGTAAGTAAATCTGCCCCAATGTATGAGACAATTGGCGAACCCGGCGAAAATCTGCGCAAATCGGAAATATTCGGGTAACGCGTCGGGAAATCGCAAATCGGCCCCTTAGTAAATGAACCCCAATGTATGAGACTTTTTCCCATTGACACAAAAAGTTATAAATATTTGGACACTGACAAAATGTTATTTTCATTAACATTTTCAAGTTCTAGTTATAGAACAGATATGGACACAAAGTCCAGACTTTCAGCTTTAATTTCAGGGGATCCACATTAAAATTGGATGAAGAATTTAGGAGTTTCAGCTCCTTATCATCTGTCTCCCAGTTTTTAAAGAGACCAAAGTAATTGGACAACAGCCATCTCCATGACATGTGGGCATGGAGGGGGCATAGAAGGGCGTGGCGGCCGGCGGGATGGACCGTTCCTACGTAATTTCGAAAAACTAAAACAATGACAGGTCGGAACTGGCGTAGTTTTGCACAGGGGCCGCGTCACCCACTGGATACATCAAGAAGCCTGAGGGTGGTGACACACGTGGCATTTTGCATCAACCCATTTTTTGCCGTTTTTAAGCAGTTTGTTAAAAAACGAGTTTTTTGAAAATGCATGCGTTTTTGACCGTTTTCCCAATTATCTTTATTAAGAAAATTGGAAAATGGACAAAAACGGTCAAAACGCCACGTGTGCCACCACCCTGAGACTCTTGATGTATCCGGCGGGATGTGCGGGGCATGGCCACTATCATACGTCAGCGCACGAGCACTGGTGTATGATAAATCTCCCCCCTCGAGTTGATTTGAGGCGCGATTTTTGGTGACCTGGACACTCACGGAAGACAACATGGTTGGGTGATGGCAGAATATCCCCTTCACGACAGCACGAGAACAACTCTGCAGGATGTAGAGAATGTATCAGTTTTCAAATGTACCAGAAAGAGAAGACTGAGAATAACAGAAGCCTCAAGAACAAAAAGGCTACAAAACATCTAAAAAAATGTCACTGTCCTAAAAGAACTAAGATCATCCTCTACCAGAATGATGGAAAGAAAAAACTCTGGTGAGGCCAAGCTCATGATCACAACTATACTACAACATGTGTGATTGCCCCTGACTGCCAGGGGCACCGGGTCACTAGAGTGATGGCTGGGCAGGCATGGCTGCCAGGGGCACTGATGGGTCACTAGTGTGATGGCTGGGCAGGCATGGCTGCCAGGGGCACTGGGTCACTAGTGTGATGGCTGGGGATGCATGGCTGCCAGGGGCACCGGGTCACTAGTGTGATGGCTGGGCAGGCATGGCTGCCAGGGGCACTGGGTCACGAATGTGATGGCTGGGGATGCATGGCTGCCAGGGGCACTGGGTCACTAGTGTGATGGCTGGGAATGCATGGCTGCCAGGGGCACTGCAGATAGGACACTAGGTACAATCTTCTCAGCTCCTCCTGCTCTATTACATGCTGCCTGCAAATAGGACACAATGGGGGTCATTTACTAAGGGCCCGATTCGCGTTTTCCCGACGTGTTACCGGAATATTTCCGATTTGCGGCGATTGTACCTGAATTGCCCCGGGATTTTGGCGCACGCGATCGGATTGTGGCGCATCGGCGCTGGCATGCAAGCGACGGAAATCGGGGGGCGTGGCCGAACGAAAACCCGACGGATTCGGAAAAACCGCCGCATTTAAGACAAAAAATGTGTCGCGAAAATTACACTTACCTTCACCAGGTATAGGCCGGTGAATTTCAGGGCATTCCAGCGCGCCTCCGGGGAACTTCAGCGCAGCAGCGCCACCTGGTGGACGGCGGAGGAACTACCTTAGTGAATCCCGGCCGGACCCGAATACACCGCAGAGAACGCGCCGCTGGATCGCGAATGGACCCGGTAAGTAAATCTGCCCCAATGTATGATCTGTTCAGCTCCTCCTGCTGTATAACATGCTGCCTACAGATATGACACTACATACAATCTCCTCAGCTTCTCCTGCTCTATAATATGCTTCCTACAAAGGTTACACTGTGTACAATCTGCTCAGCCCCTCTGCTGTATAACATGCTGCCTGCAGAGAGGACACTTAGTACAACCTGTTCATCTCCTTCAGCTATATAACATTCTTCCTACAAAGGCGACAAATGTACAATCTGCTCAGCCCATCTGCTGTATAACATGCTGCCTGCAGATAGAACTCTGTGTACATTCAACTCAGCTCCTCCTGCTCTATAACTTCCTGTCAGCAAGAGACTATGCTTATCTACCCCTGCTCTTTAATAAAACCCTTTACCTTGCTAAACTACCAGAATATAGTTATGAACCCTTGCAAGTACCCAACCTCTCCAATCTATAAAAACAAAAATATCAGATATTAAAAGACTACTGGAACTTTTACCTGCTCTTGAATCTCAACCTGACATTTTGCCAAAGGGATGAGACTTCCCACGATGACGTGCAGGTGGTTTTCCAGTGCGTCCTTACAATAAGCCACTGCTGCTCTGCACACCCGATGTAGAAGATCCAGACACAGCATAGTACTACGAGTGCACACATCATTTGTAGGGCAAACAACTCTGAAATAAGAACACAATATATAATAGGATCTACTTCTACACAGAGCAGGTGCTTATGGATTGGAAGGTCAAAGTGATGGTCATGTTATAGAATTTGGGACAGGGACACAGTACTAAATACATTGATGGGGGTAACCCCTATAACTCCACCACCTTTGTAGACGCTTCCAGTAATGCACTGAGTATAAAGAATGTACCTGCTATTAATATGGTGGATCAAGGTGTAGATGACGTCTCTGAGGACAAAGGCCCAGGCTCCCCCTAAACCATCCTTAATTTCAGCCAGCAGCAGATTAACAAACAGATGATATATGATGAGAACACGATGCTTCTTGTGGACGTTGTCGCTTTCAGCGGCCTGTTTGCATATGGACAGCAAAATCTTCTGGAAAGCATCCTAGGAAAATGCAAGACGCAACATACAGTGATCGGAAATGGACATAGACGCTATTCATGAAATGCACTTGGTCATGGAGAGAATTAAAAAATGAAAGAAAACTTGCAGCAGTTTAACATCTGGTGTGATTTGCAGGCAAGATTTGCTTTCTGTACTTACTGGAGTTTTTGACAGAATGGCTATGAGGCTTTTCTGTTTGCTCTTGTGACAACTACTTATATAATTCATTGTTGCTTTGATCACAGAGGAAGGAAAATATGGCGGGTTTGGGGCTGGATCCAGTTCCCTAGAAGAAATGGAAATGGGATTTAAAGTTTGTTTAAAATATTGAACTTATTGACAAAGTTATAGAAAGGAAATCAAAGCTTAAATATTTTTCTATGTGGGACACTTTCCTTATGTGATACTGCACAACCCAAAATTAGAAGGAATCCTACATATGCATGAACGTCTTCCATAGGATATTTACCGTGTGTACTGTATAATGTCTCTTGTGCTCGGCTCTCCGTCACTTGGTGGCTCGTGCAAAGTCATGAGTAACTCCACCACAATATCTGGTAGATTCCGCTGAAATAAGTTGTCTATTTGCTATAAAAAAAATGTAAAAAGTACAGAAATTAGATCTATTTATCAGACCATAAAAAGGCTAGCTACACCGTAGCTAGAGAGGGCACAAAGGAGAGCCACAAAAAAGATAAGGGCTATGGAGGAAAGGTTAAAAGGAAAGATTAAAAGAATTATATTTATTTAGTCTTTAGTCTTGAAAGAACACATCTATGTGAGGACATGATTTATATATATATATATATATATATATATATATATATATGAAGTCTATATAAAAAATATGTGGTATAGTTTTTTTCTGTGTTATATTTCATCAAAAGACGAGGGGGCACTGTCTCCGTCTGAAGAAAACAAGGTTTAAACAACAGGGCTTTTTTATTATAAGAACTGAACAGTAGGGACAGCAGAGAGCTTAAAGAAAACCCGTCATGCAAAATAACCCCCCTAAACTAAATATATTTTCATAAACTGCCATTAGAGAGCATTGCCTCTATCCCTTCATTGTCCCTCTACATGCCTGTAAACCTAAGCAATGAGGTCCTAAAGCTGTATGCAAATGACCTGTGAAATGTCCAATGAAGCATTAGCATATTCAAGCTGTCCACTCTATTCATGAGTGGGAGGCACAGCCACACCCCCAGTGCATGACTGACAGCCTGTATAATGATGTGAGGCTGTATAATGATGTGCTTCCTGGTGATGGTGGCCACGCCCCCTGCAGCCTGTGTGTGCATGTGTGTGTGTATGTGAGAGATACAGCAGCTCCAGGCAGCCATGTTACAGCAGAACATGTCAGATTCATGTGTAGCTGATGTCTGTGTCTCTCACCTGTATATTAGGAGGATGCAGCATGTCAGCAGATGCAGCACACACACTAGCGATGCTTCACTATACATTACACACAGACATGAGCAGGGGGAGGAGAGGGGAGGGGTAACAGGGGTGACATCACTGCCTCTGACCATGTGACCAGCCTCATTTACATGATAAAAAAATAGATGATTTTACAATGATTAATTTATGAAATAACTAGATAAAGACTGGGATGGGATCCTTGTGAGCTGCTCCAACAGGTAGAGGTGACAGGACAAGTGACACAGACCTGATGACAGGTGTCCTTTAAAAAAGGTCTGGGGGGGAATTTATCATACACCAGACTACTGCCCAAACCACCTATATTATAGTCCGGGGCACTGGGACACTAGTGTGATGGCTGGGGCAGGCATGGCTGCCAGGGGCACTGGGTCACTAGTGTGATGGCTGGGCAGGCATGGCTGCCAGGGGCACTGGGTCACTAGTGTGATGGCTGGGCAGGCATGGCTGCCAGGGGCACTGGGACACTAGTGTGATGGCTGGGGCAGGCATGGCTGCCAATGGATCCAGGAGTGAAAAGCTTCCAGCACTGGCACATTGAAAAATAGTAAGTAAAATTCCAAATTCTTTATTTCATCTTGTAAAAATCTTTCTTATAAAAATATTATAGTCCATCATGATGGAAAGGAGGTCACAGGTCAGGCGTTTCAAGCTGTAGCATGAGCTCTTACCTAGGTCATACCCAAGAGCTCACACTAGAGCATGAAACACGTGACCAGTGACTTCCTTTCCATCATGACGGACTAAAATATTTTTATAAGAAAGATTTTAACAAGATGAAATAAAGAATTTGGAATTTTCCTTACTATTCTTCAATGTGCCAGTGCTGGAAGCTTTTCACTCACTGGATTCATGTCTCTGGAACCGCACCAGCCTCTGCTCCACGTGCACGACCACAAAGAAAACAATATAGGAACTAACCACAGGCAGGTGAGCCACAATTTCAATGCCATATTTTTTCTATTGTATTTTGTTATGGCTGCCAGTGGTCCTGGGTCACTAGTGGTTATGGATGATGTGACCCAGGAGAGAAGCAGTCGGATGAATTCTGGGTACTCAGAGACATACTGTGCACTTAGATCCAGCCAATTGCAGCCAAATCGATTGATCAGATGGATAATGAGCCAAACAATAAAGCCAAAGCAACAGAGGATATCAAACCTACGGTATATTAAACCCATATTAAACCTAAGTGAACTCTTAAGGCTGTAATGACAAACACCATCCTGGTTTTCGCCCTTTAACCCCTATAAAGAAATAGGGACTTTGATACATAGAGACCACCAGGTCGCTACCTCTTCAAGTGGTCCTGGTGTAGGTGCAGCTCTGCTTGGGACCAAGAGACACCAGTGCAATACATCAGCTACTAGCCAAAGTCGAGGGCGTAGGTCAGGCAGGTAATAGAGATAATCAGCGGAAAGCCAGTGGCATCAAGAGAGATTGAGATCAAGAAACAGATGAGAAGTTGAGAAAGTAACCAAAGTGCCTTAAGTAACCAGAAGTCCCATTGGACCGGCGATGCACACAATGGTGGGGGGTAGTGGCTGATCCAAGTGCTGAAACCCCATTCTACGTGCCTAGAGGAGAGGACAGAGACCCTCAATGTTCTATCATGTAGTTATCCATGACTAAATCTCTGTAATGATTTATTTCGAGGGTAGGCTGTCACTTGTAGTACCCCAGTGTATAAATAGTTAGGCAGGGACTAGTAGTACTCTAAAGCTCCGGTGTTTAATAAGTTAGGTTGGGATTTGTTGTACCTCATTGTTGCAGAATCTAATGCCACACAATCCTGTATTAAGAATTCGTTTGCTGCAGCTGTTGTCATGATCGCCCCTTAAAGGGAACCTGTCAGTAAATTTTCAGCCCCTGCATAGCATCTTATGAGGAGGTTAATGCGATAAAGATCAGGCAGTAGCAGGAGCCCAGAGCACTATGGGATTTGGCAAAGAATTCTCATGTAATCCCTTCATGCCTGGGATGATGGGCAGGTAAACAGAAGGGTCCGGTGGTCCGCACTTAGGATTACACACTATTATATTTACATTGTTTCGCCACTTAGATGCCAATGTTCTGATGAAATCCAAACTCATGAAGCTGTGAACACTTAGCGCAGACTCAGGTTTACACATGTCACCCTGGAGAGAGACGTGACTGTGATTCCGAGCCTTGCCCGCATCCTCCACCAAGCTACATGCGGCACATTCCAGAAAAGAGGCATAAACACTGGATGGATGGTAGAAAGGGGCCGTGTCAGATGTATATACTGCACAAATAGCTGACAGATGGCTGGATGTTAGGAATATTATGCTACAGAATATTTATGTCCAAGATCACACAAGTTCTGCTCCATCAAAGATGCAAAAATATGTCCATTCCGTACGGGGGCAGAAGGAGATGACAAGCGTCTGGTATGTAAAGTTCTGCTTCTAGGGAGACTTTAAAGGGGTTGTCAAGGAACCTAGAGCAACTTTCTTCCAAAGCCAGGACCCATTTTGATCAGAGCCACAACTTATGGGCCACAGTCTGGTTCGGCATCTTTAACCCCGCATCGCCCATGGTTATTTTAATGTGGCATGTCCTGGCTTTCTTATGCTACCCAGCTAGTGTGTCCTGAGTCCTGCCGCCCCCACACTGTCCACCGCCCGAGGCAAAATTCTCAACTCACCTCATGGGTGGTGCGCCCCTAAACTTACGGTGGTGTACAACTCCGCTATAACCTGCAAACATCCTAAAGAGCTCAGGCTATAACTAGTGTGCAGGCTAGCCCTCTCCTCCACCTGCTATCCCCCTTTTCATGCACCATGGAGGGGACCTAAGGGAAATCATGGAAATCACTGGTGATTAGCAAGTAATTGCGATTATTTCAGGCCTTTTAGGCCAAAAAAATTGCGTATAAACGCTGATAAATCTCCCCCATGGACTGAGTTTCATGTGGTAGAGTTGGCAATATGCAATTGCACCAATAGACAAGGGCGGGCTGGACACTGGAGGAGATGTACATGGAAGTCTCATTCCCACCCTGTGTGACCACAATACGTCCTCGTATCTCTCGTATCCTTACAAGTTCTCGCGTCGTAACCCTGACTAGTCCTGACTACAAATTGTTGCTGCTTGCCCTGACCTCAGCTTGCTACTGACTATTCTCTACCAAATTTCACATGACCACCTCTTGACTTGGGTCAGATGCCACCTATAGCAGGACTACAGAGAGAAAGCAATGAGGTGACCCTCTCCAAGTGCCTAGGGGTTAAAGTAGGAAATTCTGGAGGAGGGAATCTACACGGAAGTCTCATCCTCACCATTTGTTCCACAAATACATCCTTGTATCACAATCCTTATGAGTTCTTGCGTGATAACCCTGGCTAGTCCTGTATGAAAATCAACGGAGCAACTTAAATAATGTCCTTTGAAGATAACTCGGTCAGGTGGTCCAGTGAGTCACATTTACTAAGGGTCCGAATCGCGCTTTTTCCGTCGGGTTTCCCGAATTTTTCCGATTTGCGGCGAGTTGCCACGGGTTTTCAAGCGACAGTAATCGGGGGGCGTGGTGGTCGGAAAACCTGACGGATTCGGAAAAAACGCGGAATTTAAAAAAAAAATTTGTGTTGCAAAAATAGCACTCACATGCACTGGGACGGAGAAGGTGAACTCCAGCAGACATCAGCTCAGCAGCGACACCTAGTGGACGTCGGGCGCACAACCTTAATGAATCCCGGCAGAACCCAAATCAGTGTCGGAGAATGTGCCGCTGGATCGCGACAGGACCGGGTGAGTAAATCTGCCCCAATGAGTTGGGGCTTGAACGTTTGAATCGTCTGCAAGTTTACATAGAAGAAAATTAACATTTGTTTTCTGTTTTATTTTTAATTTTTTTCCCATTACTTTCTCCAGACTGTCCCTAAGCTAAAAATATCCCAAAATTTCCATGTATGAAGTCATCCAAGAATGGAGATTGTTCTAATTTCCAGCATTAAAAACATCCGTGCGGTCCCTGGGGGCCCGTGTGTGGTTCTGTATTGGGCCCCAGGACACGGTGAAGGTCTCTTGTAACACACTCATTGATCCCTGGGATGTGGGGAGCGCTGGGATTCTACAATATCCTGTGTTCACAGCAGAAGGTAATAATCTCACCATTAATTAGGAAAATTCTATTAATTACTGCAGACAAAGAGAAGGAGAGAAGGAAACAACAATGAGGGAGAATGTTATAGATAGATATTACATGGATAAATAGTAGGAGACAGATACAGATATATAAATGGATAGATAGATCGTAGATAGAATATAGATCGATCTGCAGCCTAGCTGCATCTCTCGATGATATGCGATCATGATATATAGCTAGCTAGAGACTGATCGATAGATCGATCGCTCGATCGGATTGAGATCAGCATCGATAGCTAGATAGGATAGCATATCTAGATATGACGCCCGCTCGCTCGCTCCGCTCCTAGCTTCGCATGCTCGATGCTCGGCCGCTCGATCGCTCGCTATTCTCCCGCTCAGACTCGCTCTCTCTCGCTCGCTCGGCGGCTCCCTCTCCGCTCGCCTCGCTCGCTCGCTCGCTCGATACTCGATCGCTTGCACACGCTAGATCGGCGCTCCATCGGCGCTGCCGCGCTCGCTCCTCGACCGCATCGCTCTCAGGCCTAGCTCGCTCGCTCGCCTCGCTCGCTAGCTCGCTCGGCTCTCTCGCTCTTCCCTCGGCCCCCCCGCCCCCTCCACCTCGTGCTCCCCGCGGGGTGCTCTTCTTTCACCGGTGCGCCGTTTCCCGGTGCGCCCTTCCCCTTTTTCCCCGCCGGTTGTGCTGCCTTGCTTCTCTTTGGTTCTTCGCTCGCTACTCTCGCTAGCTCTAGACGCTCGCTCGCTCGCTCGCTCGCTCCTCCCCGCTCTCGCTCCTGCTCGACCTAGCTCGCTCCTGCAGCTCGCTTCTCGCTCGCTCGCTCTGCGCTCGCTCGCTCGCTCGCTAGCTCCCTGCGCTCGCTCGCTCGGCGCCTCGCTCGCTAGCTCCTCGCTCGCTCGCTCGCTCGCTCTTCGCTCGCATCTCGCCTCTGCGCTCGATCGCTCGCTCAGCTTCGCTTCGCTCGCTCGCTCGCTCCTCTGCGCTCGTCCTGCTCGCTCGCTATCCTCGCTCGGCTCGCTCGCTCGCTGCTCGCCCCCCCCTCGGTCTCGCTCGCTCGCCTCCTGCGCTCGCTGCTCTGCGCTCGCTCTGCCGCCCGCTCGCTCGCGCTCGCCGCTCGCTCGCTCGCTCGCTCCTCGCTCTGCGCTCTCTGCTAGCTCGCTCGCTCGCTCGCTCCTCGCTCGCTCCTGCTCGCTCGCGCTCGCTGGCGCTCCTCGCTCTGCGCTCTCGCTCGCTCCCGCTGCCCTCGTCGTACGCTCGCTCCTCGTGCGCTCGCTCCTCGTCTCGCTCGCTCCGCTCGGCGCCTCGCTCGCTGCGCTCGCTAGCTCGCCTCCTCTCGCTCTCTCAGCTCGCCTCGCTAGCTTCGCGCGTCGCTCGGGCGCTCGCGTCCGCTCGCTCGCTCGCTCCTCATCTCCCCCCCTTGCGCCGCCCTCCCGGTCCCCAGTGCCGCCCTTGCCGGTTTCTTCCCCCCCCGGCGCCGTTTTCGGGTTTCTTCCACCTTTTTCACCGCCGTGTGTGCTGCCTCCAACTGAACCTGCTTATATCCCTCAAGTGGGTAGTGTTTGCAACAGTCATCAGGACTATTGTGTAGATACAAGTTATGTCAAGACAAATTTACTATATCAAGTGCTATCGATGTCCATATAAAATTTCATAAAGCTATAGATCACTCATCCCATACTACCTTGTGTATAATTAATAGTGCAAGTGGAAAGTCAGTGTCCTCGGTCTCATACTTCTAATGGCGACAATTTTGTCCGACGTCTAGGATGCGTCAACTCGCATGAACCGGAAGTCCGTATCATGCGCGCAATGCGCCAAATCGGTCGTGCGGATGTGTGCGGGGCATATTGGATGTGGGAATCATATTGTCTGTGTACATATACGTGTCCTGGCAATAAAGGGTATAGTAACAAATTTTTAAAGCAATTGTGTCGCAAACGTCTTATAGAACAGTGCATGGGAGGTGTTGTAACTTAAGGGACCAGGTCACTAATGTGGCGAGGACGCAACCATCTTACGTAAACGCCCCTGTGCGGAACCAGGCACATATGTAAAGGCCCGCTTTCGAAGTCACCAAAAGGTGAGGCCGAAGCTCCAACATAGTGCAAGTAAGAACCCACACTAATTGTGACATTTCGGTCCCTATATATTGATGAACAACCCCCATACATCCGACCCTTGTCGTACAGATGTACACTATTACAGAATCCCATATATGGCCCGATAAGACGCCAGTACGTGAATCAATCTTCCGGTTCAAGTGCACAGTTCATATGATGTATAATGATCTAAAAACTAAAAATAGGTATTAGAATCATGAAATGTACAGAACCTCTTCAGACATGTGCATATTGGAATTTCAATCAATGATAGATACATAAGTATTGCAGAGTGGGAGCGGGTCGTCCAACCATAATGGATCCAAATTAAAGTCTACATTGAGACCATGGGGTTCAGGGTGTTTAGCTTATATATATCCATTGTAGCTCCTTCTTACGTATTAATTTCTCCTATTGCCACCACCCACCCCCGTCTTAGTTTGGGTACGTGGTCGATTAAGGTAAATTTCCGTTGAGTTTCTTCTGTATGCCCACCGTCAAAGAAAGCTTGAGACAGGAAGATCCTGTCTGGCCTTCCTGATGGTATACCTGTGGGTCTGTGTAAAACGATTTTAAAATTCCAATGTTTGTCCCCCCAACATATGTCCAATCCACATGGGCATTTCAATAGGTAGACGATGAATGGTCACTATTACACTTGAATCATTCTAATCCGGATATTTTCGCCCATTGTGTTCAAATGATTTCACCTCTCTGCATATAGGCAGCAAGTCCACAGGTGCGCACGAAAGCTCCACTGCGTGTCATGCCCCATGATCCCTGTTTGGACATTTTTTTAAGGGTCCAACGTCAGCTCTTACTAATTGTCTCGCATTTTTGATCTCCTCTACGAGAAGAGAGGGGTCTAGAGAATTCTGGATTGTCACGGAGCATTTGCTTAGAAGTGACCAGTGTTTTCCGCTCCTAACTTGCTACCGGAGGGGCTTAAATCATTATATGTAGAGATAAAGGGCAATTTAACAAAATGTCCCAACAGGACATGGGGCATGACACTCAGTGGCAGCTTCCGTGCCGCCCTGGTGAATTGCTCCTACTGCAGAGAGGTGAATCATTTGAACCCAATGGCGAATATTCCGGATTAGACATTATCTCAATTTGTAAATCTGACCATGTCATCTACACCTATTGAATGGCCCATGTGGGATTGGCATATGTTGGGGAGACAACATTGTGAATTTAAAATTCGTTTTAAACCCAGCAGAACAGGTATACCATCAGGAAGCCAAGACATGATCTTCCTGTTCTCAAAGCATTTCTTTGACTGTGGGCATACGAAACTCACTGAAATTTACTTTAATCGACCCACGTACCCAAACTAAGACGGGGTGGCAAGGGAGAAATTACTACGTAAGAAGGAGCTACTGGATATACAACTAACCACCCTGAACCCCATGGGCCCTCAATGTAGACTTTACTTTGGATCCATTATTGTGACTACTACGCTCCACTCTGCAATACTTAGGTATCTATCATTTGATTGACATTCCATATCACATGTTTGAAGCTGTTCCTTTACATTTATATGATTCTAATACCTATTTTCTTTTTTTAGATCATTATCACATCATATGCACGTCACTTGCACCTAAGATTGATTCACGTAACTGGCGGCTCATCTGGCATATCTGGGATTCTGTAAATGTGTACATCTGTACTGACAATGGGTCGTATGTATGGGGGTTTGTTCATCATATATATGGGGGACCGAAATGTCACACTTAGTGTGGGTTCTTACTTGCACTATGTTGAGCTCGTCCTCACCTTTTGGTTGACGTCGGAAAGGCGCCTTTTACATATGTCCTGTGTTCGGCACCAGCGGGCGTTTACCTAAGCTGGTGGCCGGTCCCTGCCCACAATTTAGTGACCTGTCCCTTTTAAGTACACACCCTCCACATGCACTGTTTCTATAAGAACGTTTGCGACAATTGTTTAATTGTACTATAACCCCTTTATTGCCATACCCTTATATGTACATCAGACATATGATTTCCCACATCCAATATGGCACCGCACACTCCGTGACCGATTTTGCCATTCGCGCATGCTACGGACTTCGGTCATGCCGTTGTCGCATCTAGACGCGGACAAATTTCTTTCGCCATTTAATGAAGATCTTGAGACGCGCCGACACTGACATTCCACTTGCACTATTCATTATACACACGGTAGTATTGATAGTATCTACTTAGCTTGTAGAAATTGTTATATGCACGAAGCACTTTGATATATTAAATTTTCTTGCCTATTAACTTATCTACAAATTTTCTCTGAATGTAACTGTTGTAAACCCTCCCACTGAGGGTATATAAGCCTGTTCGTTGTATGCAACACACCTGCTTGAAACGGTGATAAACAACCGAAACGTCGCCGTTTTGTGAATAAACACCTTCTCACTTTTTCACTTTGCCTGGGAGTGGTTCTGCCTCATTTTTTGGATATTGTGTAATACAAGTCTTTTACCAGACGGTGAGTCTCTGCAACCCCCCCCTCTCTATAGGGGTCCCCACATTGGACACTGTGCTGCTTTGGACTTTCTATTTTTCTAAGATAGATAGATAGATAGATAGATAGATAGTAGATAGATAGATAGATTATGAGATCGAATCAAGTGACGATAGATAGATAAGATAGATACGATAGCTCGCTCATATAGATCGGAGATAGCTAGATCGATCTATCTCTAAGAGATGATCGCTCGCTCGCATGTCTGATACTCGCTCGCTCGCTCGCTCGCTCGCTCTGCGCTCGCTCTGCGCTCAGCCTCTGCCTCTCTCGCTCCTCGCTCTCTCGCTCGCTCGCTTCGCTCGCTCTCTACGCTCGCTCGCTCGCTCTCCGCTCGCTCGCTGCCTCGCTCGGCGCTCGCTCTGCGCTGCTCGCCTCTCCTCGCTCGCTCGACTCGCCTCTCGCGCTCGCTCGCTCGCTCGCTCGCTCTCATCTCGCTCAGATCGCGCTGCGCCTCGCTCGCTCTGCGCTCGCCTCTTCGCTCGCTCGCTCGCTCGCTCGCCTTCCTCGCTCAGCTCCCTCGCGCTCGGCCGCTCGCCGCTGCGCTGCTCGCTCGCTCGCTCGCTCGCTCGCTCGCTCGCTCGCTCGGCTCGGCGCCTCGCCTCCTCGGCGCTCTGCTCGCTCGCTCGCTTCGACTGCACTCGATAGATCGATAGATATCTAGCCCGATATGCGGCGATAGCTAGACACCTCATTATGGCCGTACCGCACTGGCAGACCTCCATGTCGTGATCGGCGTTGGATCGGTTTCCCCTTGTAGACTGGGTTTTTAATCTGTGGCCTTCTCTATCTGTTCCCTAGCGCTGTATTTCCACCCCCGTGACCCAGTGTCCTATTGACTCCGAGCTGCCATGCCTATATGGGTCGTGGACGGCCCAGGTCCAGTCCATGACATGGGAGATCTCATGTTCGGATCCTCCTGGAATTACTTGTATCTCTGTTATTTTCATTAAACATGAAGTCTAATCCGAGAGCTTCCACCAGACAAGGACGACAACCTGGACCTCACGCTACGACACATCATTTCCTTCCACACAACCAGACGTGATGGGCAAGAGGGGACAGGCAGGGTCTAATGACCCCCTAAAATCCCCAAAAATGTATGGGGTCATTCTGAAACAACTGAAATCACAGAGTTTGTAGTCTGTAACCATGGAGACACATAGTTCTGCATTAATGCTATAGGCTAGTGCTATTATATTGACAGTAAAGTCATATTCTCCTTCCTATGGAGGGAGATGACTAAGGCTCTGTCGTTACCATGGGGACATTCTATAGGGGGAGACTTTTTTGTTTAATAAAATGAGGTGTTTTTAAAGTTTTTTTCTGGGAAAGGGATACAAGTGGTAGGTGCAAATGCCGAAAGAGACACCACAACGGATCTGGGAGGTGGGGCTTAGTCATCCCTATGTAACAGAGTGTGAATATAGTTATATATTATAGTCAATCACTGATTCCCATTCAAAGAAGGTTGAATGCAATGTAATGATCAGTGGTTAATATAGCCACACAAAGGTACTACTAATGAAATACCAGACGCAGCGCCCAATCAGCAGAAGAAACCAGCAGGTCACATGATTGTCAACTTGCTGCCAAGACACAACATCCACAAGACGGGGAAACATTGTATCCGCTTCCACAAGCAGAGCCTGGGAATAAATCACAGGAAGCAAAGAGCGAGGACACAAACAACTGCCACAGTATAATGTCTGACAGAGTAGCAAGGGTCTAGTTACTGGTGGTTTTTTTGGATTCGACGTCATACAGGCATATTAACGAAAGTGTCTATAGGGCGTTTTGTAGTGTTACTGTATGGGGGCATATTCAGTATATATAGTTATCCTGTTAATAGTGGTTAGTACTATGAAGTTTACGTAATGGGCAGTATTATAGTAGTTTATTCTGTACATAGGGGGACGATATTATAGTAGTTTATCTTGTACTAGGAGCAGTATTTATAGTAGTTATATTTCCTGTTACATAGGGGCAGTATTAATAGTAGTTTAGATTCTTTGTACATAGGGGCAGTATTATAGCGTATTAGTTCTTTGTACATAGGGGGCAGTATTATAGTCTTTATATTCTTGTACATAGGGGCAGTAATATAGTAGTTATATTCTTGCGATACAGCAGAGGGGCAGTTTAATAGTAGTTATATTCCTGTACATGGCGGGGGCATTATAGAGATAATACGGTAGTAGATTATATACCTGTCATAGGGGGCAGGTAGTATAGTAAGTTTTTCTTGTACATAGGGGCATATTGATAGTAGTGTATAATCAGGTAATAGAGGGAGTATAGTATGCGTGTATATATTGCTATTATAGGAGGGTAGTATATTATCTATTTGTACATAGGGGCAGTATATAGTAGTTATATTCTTGTACCATGGGCGGAAGTTATTATCAGTAGTTATTTACGTTACATAGGGGGCATATTATAGTAGTTATCTGTATGGCTATTAGTAGTGATTTCTTGTATCTAGGGGACGATCAGTATTATAGCTGTTATATATTCGTACATAGGGGGGCACGTATTAAGTAGTTTATATTCTTGTTATAGGGGGGCGGGCAGTATTATAGTAGTTATATTCCCTGTACATAGGGGCAGGATTAGAGTTATACTCTGTACATGGGGCTATTAGTATTACTTGTACATAGATGGCAGTATTCTATAGTTATTAGTGATATCTCTGTACATGAAGGGGCCGTATTTATAGTAGTTTTATCTGTGAACATAGGGGGTAGTAGATAGTAGTATATTCCTTTACATAGGAGGCAGTATTATAGTAGTATATTCCTGACAGAGGGGGCAGAAAGTGAGATATATTCCGTACGATGGGTATAGTAACCTGTACATAGGGTGGCGCGGATCTATAGTAGATTAAACCTGTAGACATAGGGGGGCAGTAGTATAAGTAGTTATATTCTGTTTTAAACATAGGGGCGTATTATAGTTAAGTTATATTCTTACATAGGGGGCATATTATAGTAGTTATATCTGTAAAAGGCATAGTATTTACAGCTGATAGAGGATTGGTTTATAATTCGGTACTTAGCTGTATCTATTCGATATGACTTCGTAACATAGGGGGGCAGTAGTATTTTTATAGTTAGTTATATTCCTTTGTACATGGGGGAGGTATATATAGTCAATCTTGTTACTAAGGGGGCAGGATATGGTTATATTCCTGTACATGGGGTGAGATTATAGTAGTCTACTTCAAGCAGTGTATTATTCTTCTGTACATAGGGGCGTATTATAGTAGTTATATTCTGTACATGGGGCAGTATATCAGTATAGTTTTATCTACTGGGGATAATTATTTGCTTGTACGAGGGGCAGTTGAGTAGAGTTGGTACAGGCGATTGTTTATGTCCATGGGCGTATATAGTTTCTTTACATACGGGGGCAGTATTATAGTAGTTATATTTCTTGACAAGGGGGTTCAGTATATAGTAGTTATATTCTTGACATAGGGGGCAGTCTATATAGTAGTTATATTCTATTACATGGGGGCAGTATGCCGCACAATTAATAGTAGTTATAATTCTTGTACTAGGGGGCAGCGTCAATTATGGTAGTTGTATTTTTACCAATAAAGATATTTAGTTTTTTACAGTTTACCCTTGATTAGTCAGTTGACTTATTTTGCTATTCTCTTGTTGTTGATAATCGCTCCATTTTGTGCTGTGTCTTTGTTGTTTGACTATTTGCTCTCTGGTAAGTATTTCCTCTGTATAAACATGTTGGCTGTGTTATATGTGTTTGTGTGTTTTATATCTATATATTATTTCTTACAGCGGAACATGGATGTTATACTGTAATATTGTATTTATACTAGCTGCTTTCTTATTGAATACATTACTGCTCCCTCCTGGTATCTTATAGGGCATTGAATAAGTTGGTATTGTGGAGGATAGAGTCAATCGTTTTCTCTTCTCAGCTGTTTTTCGCTTGTGTATAACAAGGTTTGGAAACACATAAAGACTGTGGCGACTGTCTCAGTGTCACATTGGAGGGAACGCAATCATATCTTCAGCGTTCTGGTGCAAACACCGGGTAGGCAGACGGAAATCCAGTTTCCTTTGTTTGCCTTGTACGTTTTGCTGCACTAGTCGGATAATTAGTTACATATGATAACAAGAGGACTGTCCGCGGGCCAAATTGGAAAATAGTAATAAATCCCCGCAGACCACAGCGCATGGCCCAAGCTTTCTTTTTTTTGGGGGGGGGGGGGGGGGCATCTAAAATTCACTTTCAATCATTCTCGTACCGTGTCATGATCAATACAGAGTAGTCTTTAAATAAATCCGCACAGAGTGCTCTGCCATAGAGCCGGGCATATTTGGGGGTAATACGCTATCTATCAGCATCTGTTATGGCTAATTTTATGTGAAAAATATAATAGGGGGTCATTGCTACGGATCACTATTCTTATTGGTGTAAGTATTTTTGTATATATAAGGAATATATCTCCTGCTTGGTGGTTCGGCCATATGAGTGGCCCCCTTACCCGCATGCAGGACCGCTGGCGCACCTCCTCTGCCTCTATAATGCTGTGGCCATGGCACTCATCTGGGTACTAAACAGGGTGCTGCTCCCTAGTCTATTCCCATTGGCTCTCACAGCCAATCCCAGAACAGAGGTTAAAGGGTGATAACCACAGGATTACTTCCTTTGGATCAGCCCTAAGATCCTAAAATATTCCCAGCCAATCACAATGCAGCCTGATGACCTCTGTCTCTGAGCTCAGATGACTAGTTTAGACCTCAGCCTGATCTGGGCTCAGTCTCTGGCTTATACCTTGGCTTCTGTCTCAGCTGATCTTGGCTTGTCTACAACTATTCCTTGCCCGACTCCCTTGTGACTCTCACCGGTGCCTCCAGAACAGCCTGCACATGAGAGTACTAGTAGCAGGACTACTCCAAGAGGTAGTGACTTTGTGGTCTGGGAATATTGACATCTACACCACAGGATTAACCAACTTAACTTCCTTTGGATCAGCCATAGAGTGTCCACAGCCAATCCAAGGTACCCCCAGGATTTCTCTGTCTCTGATTTAGGATTCTGAGCTCAGATTATTAGTTTAGACCCCCGCCTGACCTGGACTCTGTCTCTGGCTTATACCTTGGCTTCTGCGTGACCTGACCTTGGCTTTCCTATGACTTTTCCTCACCTGCCTCCATTGTGACAAACACCAGCGCCTCCTAAGCAGCCTGCACAAGCGAGTAGCAGTAAGAGGACTACGAGAGGTGGAGACCTTGTGGTTTGTTAACATCAACATCCAGATACAGGAGTTAAAGAGTGATAACCATAGCCAATCCCAACGCTTCCCATGACCTCTGTGTTTTGGTTCTTGACTTGGCTTCCGCCTGACCTGACCTCAGCTTGTCTATGACTTTAATAGCCTGACTCCCTTGTAAGTCACACCAGTACCTTCAGAACCGCCTGCACAAGCGAGTAGCAGTAGCAGGACTACTCCAAGAGGTAGTGACCTTGTGGTTTGGTAACAGTGGATTCCAGGTACAGGGATTAAAGGAAGATAACCACCCTTTAACTCCTTTACCACACCACAAGGCCACTACCTCTTGGAGTAGTCCTGCTACTAGTACTCGCTTCTGCAGGCCTTGGTGCAAGTCAAAGGTAGTCAAGCAAGGAAAAGTCAGACAAGCCAAGTTCAGGTCAGACGGAAGCCTAGGTACATGCCAGGGGCAGAGAAAGGTCAGGCCGGGGTCTAAACTAATCATCTCACAGAATCCTAAGTCTGAGGCAGATTTGAGAACCAGAACACAGAGCTCATGGGGGGGGCACTGGGACACTAGTGTGATGGCTGGGGCAGGCATGGCTGCCAGGGGCACTGGGTCACTAGTGTGATGGCTGGGCAGTCCTGGCTGCCAGGGACACTGGGTCACTAGTGTGATGGCTGGGGATGCATGGCTGCCAGGGGCACTGGGTCACTAGTGTGATGGCTGGGCAATCACTATTCTTATTGGTGTAAGTATTTTTGTATATATAAGGAATATTACTCCTGCTTGGTGGTTCGGCCATATGAGTGGCCCCCTTACCCGCATGCAGGACCGCTGGCGCACCTCCTCTGCCTCTATAATGCTGTGGCCATGGCACTCATCTGGGTACTAAACAGGGTGCTGCTCCCTAGTCTATTCCCATTGGCTCTCACAGCCAATCCCAGAACAGAGGTTAAAGGATGATAACCACAGGATTACTTCCTTTGGATCAGCCCTAAGATCCTAAAATATTCCCAGCCAATCACAATGCAGCCTGATGACCTCTGTCTCTGAGCTCTGATGACTAGTTTAGACCTCAGCCTGATCTGGGCTCAGTCTCTGGCTTATACCTTGGCTTCTGTCTCTGATGTGAGACAGTCTCTGTGCTGATCTTGGCTTGTCTACAACTATTCCTTGCCTGACTCCCTTGTGACTCACACCGGTGCCTCCAGGACAGCCTGCACATGAGAGTACTAGTAGCAGGACTACTCCAAGAGGTCTGGGAATATCTACCCAGTTCCTAGAGTTCCTAGAGTGTCCCCAGCCAATCCAAGGTACCCCAAGGATTTCTGTGTTCTGGTCTATGATTTAAGATTCTGAGCTCAGATTATTAGTTTAGACCCCCGCCTGACCTGGGCTCTGTCTCTGGCATATACCTTGGCTTCTGCGTGACCTGACCTTGGCTTTCCTATGACTTTTCCTCACCTGCCTCCTTGTGACTAACACCAGTGCCTCCTAAGCAGCCTGCACAAGCGAATAGCA
This sequence comes from Engystomops pustulosus, assembly GCA_019512145.1. Taxonomy (NCBI): domain Eukaryota; kingdom Metazoa; phylum Chordata; class Amphibia; order Anura; family Leptodactylidae; genus Engystomops; species Engystomops pustulosus. Next base: position 3,446 of record WNYA01002562.1, on the reverse strand, counting down.
GTAAGAGGACTACGAGAGGTGGAGACATTGTGGTTTGTTAACATCAACATCTAGATACAGGAGTTAAAGAGTGATAACCATAGCCAATCCCAACGCTTCCCATGTTTTGGTTCTTGACTTCACTTCCGCCTGACCTGACCTCAGCTTGTCTATGACTTTAATAGCCTGACTCCCTTGTAAGTCACACCAGTACCTTCAGAACCGCCTGCACAAGCGAGTAGCAGTAGCAGGACTACTCCAAGAGGTAGTGACCTTGTGGTTTGGTAACAGTGGATACCAGGTACAGGGATTAAAGGAAGATAACCACCCTTTAACTCCTTTACCACACCACAAGGCCACTACCTCTTGGAGTAGTCCTGCTACTAGTACTCGCTTCTCCAGGCCTTGGTGCAAGTCAAAGGTGGTCAGACAAGCCAAGTTCAGGTCAGACGGAAGCCAAGGTACATGCCAGGGACAGAGAAAGGTCAGGCCGGGGTCTAAACTAATCATCTCACAGAATCCTAAGGCTATATTCACACTGCCGTTGCCCGCCCGTACCGTACCGTAGCGGGCAACGGCAGTGTGCGGGGAGAGGAGGAGGAGGTGAGCGCAGCTCACCCCCGCCCCTCTCCATAGCAACCTATGGCGCACGGCGCCGTATTACGGGAAAAGATAGGACAGGTCCTATCTTTTTCCCGGGTACGGATCGGTACGGTGCCGCACGTGTGCGGCACCGTACCGCTCCCGTAGGGTGCCGTGCGCCCATAGAAGTGTATGGGGGACGTATATCGGCCGTATATACGGCGGCCGTATATACGTCCCCCATACGTTCGTGTGAATATAGCCTAAGTCTGAGGCAGATTTGAGAACCAGAACACAGAGCTCATGGGGGAGCATGTGAATTAATTGGGGACACTCTAGGATCTTAGGTCTGATCCAAAGGGAGTTATCTTGTGGTTATCACCCTTTAACCCCTGTATCTACATAACTTTGGATCCCACCTAAGATCCTAGAGTGTCCCCAGCCAATTCAAATGCATCATGAGCTCCGTTTTCTGGTTCTCAACTCTGTCTCTGACTTAAGATTCTGAGCTCAGATTCTGACTTGAGACCTCAGCCTGATTTGGCTCCGTCTCAGACACTGGCTTCCGTCTGGGCTGATCTTGGTTTTATATATGACTATTGCTTGCTTGACTCCCTTTTTGACTCAAACCAGTGCCTCCCGAAAAGTCTGCACCAGCTTGTGGTCTGGTAATAGTGACATCCAGACAACAGGGGTTAAAGGGTGATAACCACAGGATAGCTCTCTTTGGATCAGACCTTAAGATCCTAGAGTGTCCCCAATTAATTCAAATGCGCCCCCCCCCCCCCCCCATGAGCTCTGTGTTCTGGTTCTCGAATCTGCCTCAGACTTAAGATTCAGTGCTGAGATGATTAGTTTAGACCCCAGCCTGACCTTTCTCTGTCCATGGCATGTACCTTGGCTTCTGTCTGACCTGAACTTGGCTTGTCTGACTTTTCCTTGCTTGACCACCTTTGGCTTGCACCAAGGCTTGTTGAGCCTGGAGGCACATTGGGACAACCATTTGTGGGTGGTTTTACCATGGACATGTTCTATAAACAGAAGTGCAACAGCGCCCCCATCACTTACTGACCAGGACTTTCCGTTGGGTCTAAAAACATAAATGGCTTTAGAAAAAAATTTCATAGATTTTTGGATTCCTGAAGTGTTAAGGATGGACGATTCCGCCTAATTTTCAAGGCGGCATTTCTCATGATCTTGACTTTTGATCATTAGGGTTCACACTTGAACTTTGCCAGGGCAGCAGGAATGAAACCCTCCATTCTTTACACTGCAGGATGTGAATGTCCCAATATTACACAAAGAATCATTTAGGAGACAATGTTGCGGATACATCACCCAGAATGATGCATGGGGGCGGCACAGGACAGGCATAGACGCTTCTGTGTTGAATTTTTCAGCATACAGAAGGCACAGTGTATAGAAGAGGTTGTAGAGTGGCCACTTACTACCTACCCGTGATCACGTGACTGATCACAGGACTGAACACTGACCACGCTAAGGTGGCGGCTTGTATGACAGGTCAGTTCCCATCACATGTGATACTAGTTGTAATAACCCGGCCGCTCGCCTTAACACGCAGTGCAACTACCCCAAGTATTTATCCATGTCCAAGTCATTCTATGTGACCACACAGACGTCAGCTATTGTGATCCAGGACTCTGGCTTCTGGGGGCGTATCCTCACACTGCAATGCTCTCTGCAGTCACTGATAGGTATTGTCCCTGGATTAATGTGTAACCATACCTTGTTATGTTTTGTTAGTAGCAGCAGAACTGTGAAATATGAACTTATATTCCAGTGCTGTAATTTCTCCAAGTATTGGGGGCGTATCCTCACACTGCTGTGCTCTCTGCAGTGAATGATGGGTATTGTCCCTGGAGTGATGTGTAACCATACCTTTTTTGTTGTTGTTAGTAGCAGCAGAACTGTGGAATATGAACTTAAATTCTAATGCTGTAATTTCTCCATGTACTGGGGGTGTATCCTCACACCGCTGTGCTCTCTGCAGTTAATGATAGATATTACCCTTGGAGTGATATGTAATTATACCTTTTTGTGTTTTGTTAGTAGCAGCAGAACTGTGGAATATGAACTTATATTCTAGTGCCGTCATTTCTCTATGTACTGGGGGCGTATCCTCACACTGCTGTGCTCTCTGCAGTCAATGATAGGTATCACCCCTGAAGTGATATGTAATCATACCTTTTTGTGTGTTGTTAGTAGCAGCAGAACTGTGGAATATGAACTTATATTCTAGTGCAGTTATTTCTCCAAGTACTGGAGGTGTATCCTCACACTGCTGTGCTCTGTACTCTCTGCAATCAATGATAAATTTGTCCTTGGATAGATGTGTAATCATACCTTGTTGTTAGTAGCAGCAGGACTGGATTGTAGCAAAATTTTAATCAATAACGGGGTGCTGTGCAACATATTAATTCATGAGAGGCAATGCTGATATGTTACACAATAATGAGCAGTTGCACAGGAATTATTGAAGTAGTGCCGATGCTGAATATATATATTAATTAAGCGCACTGTAAATGACTGTGATATTTTTAGGGGCGTAGTGTGGATATGTTGCACAGAGCTGAAGGCATCTGGCCATCAAGTTTATCAAAATAAATCATGGCCAGGAGAAATCACTGTTCTAAACCTGATAGAAAATGATTGTCAACTGGGAGGGGTCCATCAGGATGAAGACCCCGAAGGACCGATGTAGCACAGAGATAGAAGTGAGCTGTGACTGATTTACCAGTTAATAATGTCTGGAATATGTGGTTTGTGGTATAATCCCTGCTGATATATGTTTATGTCTGGTATATTCACAGTTGTGTAATATATTCATTGCTGGTATTGTATATAGAGTGTGGGGATAAATATTT